>PVIW01000501.1:152312-203743 GCA_004026585.1 Noctilio leporinus
TATTTGTCCTTCACTGACTGGCTTATTTCACTAAGCATAATACTCTCCAGTTCCATCCATGTTGTTGCAAAGGGTACAAGTTCCTTCTTTCTTTCTGCTATATAGAATTCCATTGTGTAAATGTACCAAAGTTTTTTGATCCAATCATCTACTGATGGGCACTTAGGCTGTTTCCAGCACTTGGCTATTGTAAATAGTGTTGCTATGAACATAGGTGTACATAGGTTCTTATGAACTGGTGTTTCAGGCTTCTTTGGGCATAGTCCAAGTAGTGGAATTGCTGGATCAAAAGGCAGTTCCATTTTTAGTTTTTTAAGGAAACCCCATACTGTTTTCCATAGTGGCTGCACCAGCCTACATTCCCACCAATAGTGTATGAGGGTTCCCTTTGCCCTGCATCCTTGCCAACACTTTTTGTCTGTTGATTTGTTGATGATTGCCATTCTGACAGGTGTGAGGTGGTATCTTATTATGGTTTTAATTTGCATCTCTCTGATGACTAGTGATGTTGAGCATTCTTTCATATGCCTCTGGGTCCTTTGTATATCTTCCTCAGTGAGTTGTCTGTTCAGGTCCTTTGTCCATTTTTTGATTGGTCTGTCTGTCTCCCTGGTGTTGAGTCGCATTAGTTCTTTATATATTTTGGAGATCAGACCCTTGTCTGAGGTATCATTGGCAATTATGTTTTTTGGGAAACTTACTTTTTAACCTCACTGTATCTCTCTGCATCTTTATTTCATCATCTATAAAATAAACCCATCAGCATTGACAGCAGGAACCAATGATATGGTGTATATAAAGTATCTTGTGCAAAGTCAGGCCAATGGCAGGTGTTCGTAAGGGATTATTGTTATTTCCCGCATAAGAATCTTAATCAGTACTGGTGTCATCACGTCAGGTATTCCCATAATAGTGTTTGAGACCTTTTCATTAGTCAAGGCCCATCACATTCCCTTTGCTGTAACTTTGATATCTCTAGAATATACAGAGTAAGAAATACTCCAGGTAAGGAATGGAATGATTGTTTGTGATAAGTGATTTTTCACATACTTTTCTTCTGCAGCAGTCCCCTTGGACAGCTATCAAAGGTCCCAAAGAAAACATTCTGGAGTCTCTTCTTGCAACAGATGCTATAATGCAAAGTCTATCTGGGAGGCTCATCCTATAAGCAAGACCTCTAGAACTCTTAAAAGATAAATGCTTAGAAAATGTGTTCAATCAGAATGGAGCTGTTTTAAATAAACCCTCTCTGTAATTTTTCAGACAAATATATTTAATTCCATCTGGCAGCATCCTCTAAATTGAATTCACATAAGGTAGATGAGTTCATTGTAAGAATATAATATATTGATGCAGGAATCACTCCGCCTTTGATGGGGGCACTCTGTCTCCAAAAGGTAAAGATGCCTGAAGCTCAGGACATGATGGCAAGTGTGGCTCTCACTAGGTGTTCTCATGAATTTATTTTCTAGTGATAATTATGACAGGCAATGAAATTCTTTCCTGTAAGCACATTTAATGACCAATATCCCTATATAGTATATAAAGCATATTCAGGTATCTTTGTGGATAAGCATCTTGACTGAACAGCCACCAGAATGTCGAATAAATCCCATCTTTATTAAACAACGTTAGTTAGCCTTTTATCTTCGGCCCACCATTGCACAGGTCTTCTATATCCCAGAGGACAGAGAAGGTGCAAGCCATTGGCAAAATGGTGATCCCATTGTTACTATCACTATATGATTAGTGATAGTAACAGTTGTAATAGTTAATATTTATTATATGGTTTCTGTGCACCTGATATTACTGCATATTATTAACATATATGTATATAATAAATATGATATTCAGTTTTCACAGTAACTCTGTGAATGAGGTACTATATTAGATCTATTTTATAGATGAGGGAAATGAAGCACACTGAGTTCAGTTCTCAAGGGTGCATAGCTAGGCAAGGGTAGAACTAGATTCACCAGGAAAGTCATTTGACCTTCAACACATGAATGTGAGGAGACCCATCCAAAGATGAGGGGGGCTGTTCTCTCTGTGCCCAGTAATTCCTGGATCAGTGCTTCTGCCTAACATGTAAGATTTCTAAATATACTGTCAAAAAACTAATAATAAAAAAAATGTTAGCTCTGCTTAATTAAAACTTTTTGTTTACCTTACCTTATACTTACCTTAACAATTCCACTGGGACTTAGGCAATAGTGCTGTCCACACTCCCTCCCTCCCTCCCTTCCTTCCATTTCAACGTCTTCAGCCACTTCCTTATACACATTTAGCCTCCAGCCTGCCTCTTTGTGATGACTTTAATGCACCATGTCCCTGCTCTAGCCTTCCCAGCTCATTGCTTTGCCGCTGCCCCTGTCCTCCTTACTTTGCTGCCTGTACCTCACAGGGCCTTCTCGGTGCGCAGGGCCAAAGTACTCTGACCAAGCTGACATACATTTCAGGCCACATGAGGTGAATGGAAGTCCACCTCCTAGGCTGACAGAGGTACAATCAGAGCACTACATTGGCTTTATTTTAACACACAGGCTAATTCTTTTTTTTTTTCCTTTTTCTTTCTTTCTTTTTAAAAAAGATTTTATTTATTTATTTCTACAGAGCAGGGAAGAGAAAAAGAGAAGGAGGGAAACATCAATGTGTGGTTGCTTCTTGAGCACCCCTAACTGGGGACCTGGCCTAGAACCTAGGCATGTGCCCTGACTGGTTCACAGGTCAGCACTCAATCCCCTGAGCCATACCTGCCAGGTAATTCTTACATATAAATACCTTAAGAGGGGTCTGAAAACATTGGGCCATAAGCAAACATTCCAGAATGTGGATATGGTCAGTTCTGGCTGTCATATGAGTTTGATAGACTGGGTGGCTTAAACAACAGAAATTAAGTTCTCATAGTTTTGTTTGGTGGGAAATCTGAGATCCGATGCCAGCATGGTTGGGTGAGAGCCCTCTTCCTGGCTTGCAGATGGCCACCTTCTTCCTGTGTCCTCACAAAGCAGAGAGATGAAACTCTGGTATCTTGTAAGGCCACTAATTCCATCACAGGGCTCCACCCTCATGACCTCACCAAAACCTAATCACCCCACAAGGGCCCTACCTCCCAATACTATCACTTCTGGACTTAGGTTTCAACATAAGAATTTTAGAAAATACCCCACTCAGACCATAACATAGATAAAGGTGCTTTTAGCTCCTAGAAGTTAAAGTATTTATATCCCTGGCTCGCTCTCTTCTCCTGGTCACTCCCTTCCCCGCCCTCAAGCTGGGCCTTCATACCTCCCCAGGTGATTCACTACCATGGGGGACATTTACCTTTATGAAAGGTCAGAATAACTCACCTTCCCAAAGTGGCCACTTTCTACTGCTGATTCATAGATCAAAGAAGGTATCTTAGATGAATATTTTACTCCATAAAACTTCTGAAGAATCTAGCTCAAAATGATATTTTTTATTAAAATTATTTTTGGTAATACAAGCACAAAATCCAAGAGCATAACATTCATTTATCAAAACTCATCAAATGGTATCTCAATAAAACTGACTTAAACTGGAAAATGAAATACTAGTTATGCTATTAAGAGCAATTCCTATCCCCCCCCTCCCCAGCCACTCTGTTCTTCTCTGGAGGCCACTCCTATCCTTTCATTTGGGGAGGGGATTGAGGGGGTGTAACCTCTTGCATGCACTTATAACCCTTTGCTTTTTAAATAGTACATTCAGCTCTACTCCTAACATTTGTCTCTTAATAATGTATTGTGGCAGTACCAACTCTGCCACAGTCGTCACTGCCTCTTTCTCTTGATGAGCAGCATAGTTTCCCCACGTAGCTCTAGCATAGTATCTATACCAGTTCTTTTTATGTTATTCTATTTTTAAAGATTTTATTATTTTTAGAGAGAGGAAGGGAGAGAGGCAGAGAGGGAGAGAGACATCAATGTGTGGTTGCCTTTTGCATGCCTCCAGCCATGGACCTGGCTGGAGACCTGGCTTGCAACCTGATTATGTGCCCTGGCTGGGAATTGAACCAGCGGCCTTTGAGTTTGCAGGACAGCACCTTATCCACTGTGCCACCAGCCAGGGTCCACACCAGTTCTTTTTAAAGAACTTTTAGGTTGTTTGAAATCTTCTTTTAATTTCAAACTGCTTGTATGTAAGCATAGGCTATAGAATAAATTCCTATATAAGTAGAATCATTGGCTCAAATGGTATGCACGATTTAAAAGATGTGAAATAGCTGAAATATACAAGTATAAAGAATAATGTAACACTGTACCTAGCATTATTATACTTCAACAAGGAAAAGCACATTTCACTTAGGAAGCATGAGAGAATAAAGTTACTCATTCATGGGTTAAGCATTAATGACCTGGAATAAGGAGGTTATCTGATTTTACCTTAAGATCTGGTAGTCTGCATTCAAATGGTGCTAGGATTGTACATGAGTTCTATTTGTGAGCTCAGTGATGTCCAAAGTGGATTGTTTTTCTAACCCATCGCCGGTGTGTCCCTGAATATAACTGCTTGGTGTGCTTGACCCTAAACAATGGGAGTGCCCAGGCCGGGCCTGACAAGGTATGGGGCTGGAAACAGACCTGAATTAGCTAAAAAGTGACCACCTAGGCCATATAGAGTCCACCCCAAGTATCCAGCCATGCAAATGACTTCACAGGGTTTCGTTTAATTTCTTAGAAAATGAAATGAGCTTTCCAGTTGTATTCTTAACTCTAAATTGGTTGTGGCTTAATCTTTTTTTATAAAGGCCTATGTGTGTACTACATGTAGTATATGTATAATTTCCGTTGCACTTGCTCACAGACCTTGCTCCTTCTGCAAGGATTTTAATAATGCTTTTTTGGGTAGAAACTAGGGTTCTCTCTGTGCCCCATTGCCTGCTCCCAGTGGGTCGACTTTCTTTGCCAATTACATACATATGGTTAAGATTTTCCAGTTTTCCTTCGAACCTTGATTTCAGTATTAAACACAACCTAGTAAGTTTTAGCCTACTATTTGTGTAGATGGCTCTCCAGTGCTTTTAAATTTACTTAATTAAAATTCTAGAATGATATGATTCCAGTGGGTTCCATTAACCTCACTCTTACCTCCCTCAGTTTTCTCTTAGAGCTAAGAATTCTTATTAAAGATGACGGCAGCCTAGCAGACTGCTAAACTCATAATTTGTTACTTAAAAAACCCACTAAAATAATTAAGTGTTCATTATTGAACACAATATAGTTAAACCCAGCTTGATATTTACACAACATCCCAGGATGCTGCTAACTTATCCTTAAAATGAAAAGGGAGAGGCTGCAGGTTTTTGAGCTCTCCTATCCATCTTTCCTTTTTCTCTGAGTTAAAATTACTTTATCAATTAGCCACCGAGTTTGATTTGATCATTTGCTTACACTTCAACAAGAAGGAACAAAGGATGTGCACTCTCTTTTCCCTTGATGCCCAGGACATAGTAAAATCAGCACAATGCAGTTCACTGCCCAGGCAGGCAAGTATTGCCATGCACAGGACGGACCTCTCGTGCCTCTTTCCCTCCCGTAGTGACTGCAAAGCAAACCCATTGGGTTCCAGCAGCAGCTGAGCTCCAGGAGCCATTGGCCCCAAAGCTCTACCGCCTGCCTTTCAGTAGGTAGGAGCCAGGTGGGGAGGTGGCCAATGGGTGCTTTGTATCCAGGAGAACATGGCACAGTTAGCTATTTAAATCCAACCAGGATGATGTAAGCAAGTGGGGCTTGAAAGGGTTAGGAAAGAGGCTAAAGGAAGGAGAAATCTTTTCAGGCAGATTATTTGCAGAGAGCTGGGCTGGAGCTAAGCAGAGACTAAGCCACCACCATCTATGCTCTGAGCCAAACTCCTGGGGCAACCACGTTGCCTCCTCCCAGCCCCTGAGAAAGGAGGGATGGCTGTGCAATCTGATGCTAAATTATCTGGGGAGAGTGTAATTCCTGCATGATTATTTTTAACTGGAAGAGTAGGTCTCTACTTAGATAAAAACACACAGACCCGCTCTGGTTTGCAAACTGCTGGGTTTCACAGGAAAGCAGGGCGGTCTCTCTCCCGCTGATAAGAGAAAAGCGTTAGCTTCTGCCTCTGGAAGTCTGTGGTCCCAATAACCCTGCGGGAAGCTTGTAAAGAGCGTTCTCGTTTAGATGCCGTTTTGCAGCACGAGCACATGTTCAGACTCAGGAAATGGTGCTAAAGACGTTTTGAAAAATGTGAGATGGGCTTGACACAGTGTTGGCACAGGATGCGTGACGGGAAGCGGTGTGGTGAGTGGTGATAAGGGCCCCACAGGCCAGGCAGGGCGCTTGTCGCCGCTGAGCCCGAGTCCCTGTGGTAGGAGGCTCTGCACCGAGGCTAGGGAGCCTTAAAGAGCGCAGGGTGACAACGGAAACCTGGTCCTGCGCCTGAGGGGTCTGGGCAGGGGACGGGACCACGAGGAAGGTAGGGGAGGCCCCTGAGCGCACCTTCTTACCAATGCGGGTTTGACAGTCCACTTGAACACATATTACATTTATAAAAATGGTGTCCGTTTTGGTGGTTCCGAGCTCTGCTCACACCCTTGCCCAAGCACCTCCTGTAGACAAAGCTGGCTTGGGGACAGGAGGGGCTGCCATTTGCCTTCAGGCTCTCGCGTAGAGAGGCTGCACAATGCCACTCACACTGGTGCTCGATAAGAATTAGATGAAGAGGACACGCTGATTACTGTTAATGACGGAGTAAGTTAATAATGGCAGCACGCCTGTTTCTGGGCAAATCCCCCTCAGTGTGACAGAACCTGTGGCTGTTCAGCTGCGCACCGGGTTGCTTTTCTTCCCGATGGCCTTGGCCTTTTCCCCAGGGAAGGGCTCTCCTTGAAAGTTTGGGGCCCCCAGTTTGCCATGCAGATGAGGGATCTGTTCTGACTTGCTACTCTTAAAAAACAAGCATTCGGGGCACCAGAAAAGAAGCTTTTCCTCCCTGAGAGTGTTGTGTGTGTTCAAGTACAATCAGCAAGACCCTCGCTCTGATCATGAGCAAAGGCTCCAGGCACTGCGGCCCAGCCCTGTTCCACAGCTCCATGCTCAAGGTTGCCACTGGCTCAGTAGCTTTTGCTATAAAGAGCAGAGACAGAGGTTTGATGATGATAGGAATGTAGAACAATTATTATATTTGGTTTATGTTTCTCCTGTAATCATCCTCCTTCAAGAAGGAAGAAGGGAGGTATTAATATCCATTTCCCCATTTTGTTTCCCTAATGTTATTGCTACTGGAATTTTAATCAGTGAGAGAAGGCAGAACTATTTGAGGACCCCTTTAACCAACACACAAATTCTGAAGGGGCCACTACATTTAAATGATACAAAAGAACCAGCACAGGTAACGAATGTGACAGAGGGTGCAAAGAGGATAATTCCACAATATTGTGAAATCAACAGACAGAATCTCATCTCTGTCAAGCACGCCCAGGCACGGGAAGATGAACGTCTTTATCTTAGGTAGACATGAGTCCTGCTGCAAGGTGCTTCAAATCTAAGAAGGAAACAGACAGGCATACAAGCACCTGTGAGACAAGGCACATTCATGACAGAAGTGAAGTGTCCCCTAGATGCACCCAGAGTGCTGAGACATGGAGTTATTCCTGAGGTGAGCCTTCCAAGTTGGACCTTAGGGATGAGAAAGGTTTTTAACAGGTAGAATGGTGGATAGCCCATACGAAAGCCTGCAACTTAAAAAAAAAGAATATCCTAAGTTTGTTTGAACAAAAAGATCAAGATATCCAATATAGAGTACATTAAAAAGAGGTTACTTGGCCCTGAACTGGTGTGGCTCAGTTGGTTGGGTGTCATCACACAAAAGATTGCTGGTTTGAGTCCCAGTCAGGGTACTTGCTGAGTTGTGGGTTCAGTCCCTGGTCCAGGCTTTCTCACACATTGATGTTTCTTTCCCTTCCTTCCCCTCTTTCTAAAAGTTAATAAATTATATATATACATATATATATACACACACACATATATAATTTACTCAAGGAGGTTTTTAAAGGAGGTTATTGACCATGTGTGTAGAGTTCCTACTTTTAAGGTTAAAAAATATATGCACAGCAGTTGAGATTTTAAGCTGTAAAGGCAGACTGGATTAAAATCTAAGCTTAGTACTTCCAGTGGGTGGTGTTATCGTTGAAAGGATTTACTGTCTCTTCCTAGGGAAGGTTATTCTTTCCTGTCCATTGACACCAAGTGGTCATGTGGCCTGCCTGACAAAGGAAATGAAAGCAGAAATGAGTTTTGCAGCTTCTGAGTAGATGCTTTAAGAGCCATGTTCTTTTTGCTTCTGCCGTGTTCTCTTTTCCTCATACTCTGGTGATCAGCTCGCTCCCAGACAGAGGCGCTCCCCAGGCTTCAGCTTGGTACTGGACTGCAGACAACATGGAGCAGAGCCTCACATGGCTGACAGAAGTAAACCTTTGCGATTGTCAGCCACTAATGTTGATATCATAGCATAAGTCAGCCTGCGCTGACAGATGGATACCTTACAACCAACGAGATTTTATTTGACCTCTTTAAACATCAGTTTCCTTATCTATAAAATGGGGATATTAATAGTACCTACCTGAGAGAATCACTGTGAGATTAAAGTTAGTTCATCTTAAAGTACATTGCAGGGTGGCTAGTGCATGAAAAGAAGTCAATAAATGTTAGCTATGTTCAAATCTGCATAGAAAAATGTCTAGAGGAATATACCCCAACCTGTAAAAAACAGTTCTCTCTCTCTTTAAAAAATTTAAATTTAAGTATAGTTGGTACATTATATTAGTTTCATGTGTACAATAATCATGATTTGAAAATTTTATATCTGAACAATGTGATCACCCCACTAATTCTAGTATTCACCAGGCAATCTTATTATAATGTTTTTGACTATATTCCCCGTCACTGTTTTCACCCATCACCCACCCCTCTCCCCTCTGGCAACCATCCCTTTAGTCTCTTTTTCCATGAGTCTGTTTTTGTTTTGTTTGTTTTAAAAACAGTTCTCTCTGGAATGTGAGGGTTATGGGTCGTTTTCATTTTCTACTACATTTATTAATCAAGTTTTTAGAATGAGCAAGTAATCATAAAAAATAGATATTTCCACTTTGGAAAAATGAACACTAGGCCCTATATATAGTGCTTATTGTACCAAACTTGGCTCCTTGAAGGAAGAGGCCCTGTGCCTTGCCCTGTGATATGAGCAAGGACCTTCTGGATAGCACAAGACTGGTATTCAACACATGTTCACACAGTGTGACTGATCACAGTTTCTCATCTAGATGACTATTGTTCTGAGATGAAAAATAAAAAGAGAACTCCATGGGGCATAAACTCAGAATATGGGACTTCTGTGTTTTTTATGGATGCATTGATTAGACATCAGAAATATGAACTTGGAAATCAGCTACAAATGTGGGGCTCATGCGTATAAAGGTGATTAGTCAAATATGTGGGTGGAGAATGGGAGCATGAGTTCTCTGGCTCCCTCTTAGCCCCACCACCCCCAATTGTCACCTCAAAATCAAGTTAAAGTATTTTTCAACAATAACATTCATCCCACAATTACTTATTGAGTACTTACTATGTGCCAGGCACTAATGGTATAGGAGTGAAGATTAGAAATGATCAGCTATCTCTGTCCCCAAGCAGTTTATGTTTTAAGATAGGAGGTAGACAACAACCAAATAACAAAATAAATAAATAAAGTATGGAGTATATGCTATAGTGATGGGGAAAAAAAAAAAACATGGAAGAGGGAAAAGAAATGCTTGGTGGAGTGTGTTACCACTTTCAACAAGGTAGGTCAAGGTAGGCCTTGCTGAGGACATGACACATGAGCATGAGACCTTAAAGAAGTGAGAGGTGTCTGTGACTACAGGGGAGGAACAGCCCAGATAGGGAAAACAGAGAGGGCAGAGGCCTCGAGATGCAAACATGTTTGGAGGAATAGCAAGAAGGTCAGTGTGTCTGGAGCAGAATGAGTAAGGAGCTCAGTGTTAGAAGAGGTCAGAGGAATAATGAGAGGTATGGGGTGGGGGGCAGATCACATAAGGCCTCATTCTAAGTGACATGGGAAGCTCCTGAAATTTCATTAGAAGAGTAACATAATCAGACTTGTGTTTTAAACTGACCAATCTGGTTACTACATTGATCATGGATAGATGAAGGGCAAGGGTAGAAACTAGGAGAACATTAAGAAAGTTATTTCAGTGATGGGGGATAGAAGATTTGGGCTGGAATGGTGGTGGTGAAGATGAGAAGAGGTTGAATCCTGCTGTATTTTACAGGTGCAGCCAACGTAATATACCCATGAATTTCATGTAACATAGGAGAGAAAGGAGTCAAGGAGGACTCTATGGCTTTGGGATTAAAAACTGGAAATTGCTGAAGGGAGCAACCCCAAGAGGAGCAGGTTGGGGTTAGAAGTTAGGAGTTCAGTTTTAGACAGGACAACTTTGAGATGCCCTTTGTCATCCAAGTGGAAATGTAGAGTAGGTGGCTGGAAGTGTGAGCCTGGAGCTCAGGGCAGTGATCCAAGCTGAATACACACCTTGAGCATTCTTAGCAAATCAGTGGTGAAAGTGGATGTGGTCACCAAGGGGCTAAATGCAAAGAGAACGCAGGTCTGGGGTCTGAGCTCTGGAGCACCTCACCTCCAACATTGAAAGCAAGAGAGAAGAGGATCACTCAGCAAAGCAGAACAAATGAGCGGTTAGTGAGGGAGGACGAGAAGCAGAGGTGACGCAAGTGTTTCAAGGAGGAGGACCTGCTACTGCAGGGGTCAAGTGAGGTGAGGACTGAGAATCAGTTGTTGGATTTAGCTATGTCATTGGTGACCTGACAAGAGCAACATTGGGATGGGTGGGGAATTGGTACAGCTGCCTGGCTGAGGAGGTTCAAAGGATAATTAAATGAAGAGTCAGACACAGTGGGTTTAAACTTCGCTGCATGGAGTACAACTAGAGAGAGAATAAATCCAAGAAAGCATTTTCTTTATTATTATTATTTTTTTAGTATTGGAGAAATTATAATGGTTTGTATACTGCTGGAAAGGACCCATTAGAGGGGAAAATTGAGGATGCAGGAGAAATAACAGGGGTGTTGGTGCTATGAACTAATGAAAGGAACTGGGATTGAGAGCACAGAGAGAGAGAGAGAGGCTGAACTTAGATAAGGTTCCAGTCCATAGTTCAGAGAAACAAGAAGAGGAGTGGAGTATATGGGCAAAGGTGCAGGAAAATTGGCAGATGAGGTGGTAGGAATGTGTGGATGTTATATGTGTGTGTGTTTTCTACTAATACTTTTTATTTCTTAAGGGTAGGGAAAAAGAAGCAAAAAGCATTAGCTCAAAGATGGAATGAAGGAAGGGACATTGGCAGTTTAAGAAGGGAGGAAAATGGGTGAATTCATGACCCAGGAGAATAAAGGAACTAGAAAAACATAATAGGAATGTGAGGCCAGCCCTTATGTAACCTAAGTTCAGTGGTAATGCATTTAAGGAGAGTGATCAGCAGGGTTGTGTATTAATCTCTGGTTAGAAACCAGTCACAGGTCCCTCCCACACTCAAGGGGGGAGATTCCTCGGGGGTCTGAATACTAGGAGGCAAGAATTATTGTGAGTTATCCTAGAATCTGTCTGTGACAAAAGGAAATAGAAGAAATAGTCCATTTTAAATACAAAGAAGGGAAACTGAGGGAGCTGAAATACAGCAGATGGCCCCTCTCCTAGTGAAAGAGAAGGGATAACAGTGGAGGATGTGGGGAAAAAATGGTTTGCGATGAGGAGAGAGAGTTTGTAGATTGAGCAAGTGACTCTGAACAGCCCTGAGTGCCCTGCCAGACTGCAAAGTGTGGATCTGACGTGGAGCCAATTGGCATTAAATGATTTGCTCCAGCAATAGATGGTGCCCTGTTTTCAATCTGAAAACTAATGGATGGAGGGATCAGCCCAGGTGTGGGTGTGTTTAAAGGTCAGGGTCAAGAGTGCATGAAAGGTCAGGGTCAGAAGTTTCTATGGTACAGGTAAAAAGAAAACAACTCAAGTGGCTCAGAATAATTTTTAACATTTTCTACTTCCACATTCTTGTTTCCCAAAGTAAATCTGAATGTTTCGGAGTTGGTCTGGCTCTGTGAAAACCAGCATTCTGCCAAGATGAAGGGACAAGTACCAACAGGGCTTTCAGACAGCATCAATGGGGCTGCTGTGAAACAGAAGTTCTTTCTCTGGAACCAGGATCCCCTTTGGAGGCCCCAAGGTGCCCTCCCTACTTCCAAACACTTTCCTGATACTTCCAACCCTTCTTCTCTCACCTGTGCCCACCTCTTCCCCATCCTCTACCTGAGATAGTGTTTTTCAAGTTCTTTTTTTGGTTAGTCCCATTACAGTTACAGTTTAAAGTGAGTTACTGGCAGTCAATACACTGACCTTGGATTCACAGCTGGTCATGGAGGTTTAAATTCTGAAGTAGAAAATGCTGTAATTAGTTTGTTAAGAAATTTGATTGTCCGTTTCCTGGGTAACTATTGTCTTTTTCTTTACCATAACATCACTTGGTCTGAGTATTACGCTGTCGAATAGGGCTAGACCAACAGAAGAGAAAAACTCATGGTCTTGGAAGGTTATCTGTCCAGCCCCCTTCTTTCTAGTAAGGTATTAGAAATAATAATACTATGTAGGAAGACTCCAAAAGGAGTCAGCATGAAATGCTGATGACAGAGAAGTGTTTTACTTAAAGCATCAAGTTGGTGTAAAAGTTTTCTTGCTTCAGAAAACTCTTGGAAAAAGGATAATAATCTCCCACATGAGCAGAGCTATGGCCGGTCTCATTCATCAAAGTATTCCTAGCCCCAGCCCCGTTGTAGGACCATAAAACTCATTCAATAAGCATTTTTTAGCTTAAATGAGCTTATCTAAGGATGAGACATGAGCAAGTATGAGTCATTGCTTAATGATGTTAAATATAGTCATGTGCCTCTTAACACTGGAACACATCCTGAGAAATACTTAAGCAATTTCATCATTGTGGAAACATACCTACACGTACACAAACCTAGATGAAATAGCCTTTTGCACATTAAGGGTGTATGGCATAGCTGTGCCTAGGCTACAAGCCTGTACAGCATGTTGCTGTCTAAAACAACATGAGATTAAATCAAGCACAGGAGAATTGATGCCATCAAGAGATGTGGTAAACATAAGATGTATGAGGTTCCTGGTGGTGAAGCACAGCTATTATTTTACAGTAAACTTATTTCTTTTGTAGAAAAATAAGTAGAAAGAGCACAGTGTAAAATAACTACAAAAAGCATAATTAATACATAAACCAGTAACATAGTTGCTTATTACCATTATCAAGTATTATGTACTGTACATAACTGTACATGCTATACTTGTATAGAACTGGCAGCTCAGTAGGTTTGTTTACACCAGCATCACACAAATGTGAGTTAATGAGCATTAACACATTGCACAATAATGTTATTAGGGCTTCAGTGTCACTAGGCAATAAGAATTTTTTGGCTCCATTATAACCTAATGGGACTACTGTTATATATATGATCCATTATTGACCAAAACATCATGTGGGTCACATGACTGTAAGTGAAAATGAAAAGAATTCCCAAAGCTTTTTAAAAAGGCTGAATATAAAATTTGAAGAATTGCTGATAAGTTATCCTTTACCATTTTCCTGTAAAAGATACAGCTTTCTATATTTTAAAAATATATTTTATATAAGGTGCTGGCCTGCGAACCTGAAGGTCACTGGTTCGATTCCCCAGCCAGGGTATGTAACCAGGTTGCAAGCCAGGTCTCCAGCCAGATCCATGGCTGAAAGCAGGGGAAAGGTAACCATACATTGATGTTTCTTGCTCTCCCTTCCTCTCTGGAAATAATAAATTAAATCATATATATATATATATATATACACACATATATTCGATTATGTCTCAATTATTGTCCCTTCCCCCTATCCAGTCAGCACCCTCCACTTCCTCAGGCCATCCCCAACCCATTGTTCATGTCTATTGGTCATGCATGTAAGTTCTTTGGCTATACTGTGCTTTAGATCCCCATAGCTATTCTGTAACTACCTATTTGTACTTCTTAATCTCCCCCACCTCCTCACTCACTCCCTCACACCCCCTTCCCATCTGGCAACCACCTTCTTAGTTTGCTTAGCTTGTTTATTAGATTCAATTATTATTTTTTTTTTTAAAGATTTTATTTCATTATTCTTAGAAAGAGGGGAAGGGAGAGAGGCAGAGAGGGAGAGAGACATCAATGTATGGTTGCCTTTCACCTGCCTCCAGCCACAGACCTGACTGGAGACCCGGCCTGCAACCTGGTCATGTGCCCCGGCTAGGGAATCGAACCTGTGACCCCTGGGTTCGCAGGCCGATGCCCTAACCACTGTGTTACCAGTCAGGGTCTAGATTCAATTCTTGATAGATATGTATGTATTGCCATTTAATTGTTCATAGGTTTGGTCTTTTTTTCTTAAATAAGCCCCTTTAACATTTCATATAATAATGGCTTGGTGATGATGAAACTCCTTTTGTGTTTTTCTTATCTGGGAAGCTCTTTATCTGCCCCTCAGTTCTAAATGATAGCTTTGCTGGGTAGACCAATCTTGGCTGTAGGTCCCTGATTTTCATGACTTTGAATATTTCTTGCCAATCCCTTCTAGCCTGAAAAGTTTCTTTTCAGAAATCAGCTGATAGTCTCACGAGAACTCACTTGTAGGTAACTGCTTTTCCTTTGCTGCTTTTAAGATTCTCTCTTTATCTTTAACCTTTGGCTTTTAATTATAATGTGTCTTGGAGTGGGCCTCTTTGTGTCCATCTTGTTTGGGACTCAGTGCTTCCTGGACTGAATATGTACTTCCTTCACCAAATTAAGAAAATTTTCTTTCATTCGTTATTTTTTCAAATAGATCTTCAACATTTTGTTTTGTTCTTTCTCTTCTTCTGGCACCTCTATGATGCAAATGTTGGATCTTTTGAAGTTGTCCCAGAGGCTGCTTATACTGTCCTCATTTTTTTGGATTCTTTTTTCTTCTTGTTCTAATTGGTTGTTTTTAGCTTCCTTATGTTCCAAATCTTTGATTTGATTTTCAGCTTTATGCACTCTACTGTGGTTTCCTGCAAATTGTCCTTTATTTCAATTAGTGTGTCCTTCGTTTCTGACTAGATCTTTTTTATGCTGTTGAGGTTCTCACAAAGGTCCTTGAGCATTCTTATAAACAGTATTTTGAATTCTGTATCTGATAGATTACTTCTTTCTATCTTGTTTAGTTATTTTTCTGGTGTTTTGATCTGTTCTTCCATTTGGGCCATATTTCTTTGTCTCCTCATTTGGTACCTCCCCATGTTTGTTCTATGTATTGAGTCAAGCTGCTATTACTTTCTGTCTTGGTAGCAGGGCCTAATGTAGTAGGTGTCCTGTAGGATCCAGTGGCACAGCCTCTCCTATCATCCAAGCTGGGTACTCGAGGAGCACCCTTCTTGTGGGCTGAGTACACCCTCCTCCTGTAGTTGAGCCTTGGTTGCTGTTGGCAGGTCAAGAGGAGGGATTTACCCAGGCCAATCAGCTGCAAGGACAGACTGTGACAGCTGACCACCAACCTCCGCCTTCTGTGGAAATTCAGCTGTGCAGGGGCAGGTTGGTGATGCTCCAATGTGGCCTGTAGCTGTCCATTGAGTGCACAGGCTTGGGAATTTCCCAGGTAGTGCAGGCCAAGGTCAGCCCCCAACTTGTCCTGCCTGGGATAACCCTGCATGAGTTATAAAGCAACCAGAAATGTCTGATACTTGTGCTGGGCTTAGAAATACCCAGGTGAAGCCAAACTGTTAATCTGGATTGCTGCTAGGGCCAGGCTTAAGGACTTAGCAAGATGTACAGGGGCTAGAGGCAAAATGAGATAGACTGTTGCTTATTTGATAGGATTTAGGAAGCTGTGAAGAATGAGTCAAGACCAACCATATAGTATATATGGAAAAGCCATAGTTAACAGATTGGATGGGCCTGTAAGTTGGGTGGGAGAGAGTCTTGGGGGATCTCCAGGGAAGGACAAATAGTGTTAGTCAGGTTGATGGAACCTCAGATGGCACTTACCTGCTGGCTTGTTCCTCTGCTAGACAAGGATTCAGCAAGGGGACAATGGCTTCTGCCTACCTTTCTGTCTTAGGGAAATGTGTCTCCCAGCTGTCCCTGCTCTTGCCTTGATGCCAGACACTTCAGTTCCTTCCTGTATGACACTAGTGTCTTTCAAGCTGCTACCCCAGTGCTGAAGCTCAGAGGGAGTGAGTCTGAGTAAGTCCATGTATGGGTTCTTTAAGAAGAATTGCTTGGGACTCCAAAAGTTGCTTTCACTGACTCAATCCCCACTGGTTTTTGCAGCCAGAAGTTATGCGAACTTATCTTCCTAGTACTGAAACCCTGGACTGGGGATCCTGATGTGGGGTTGGTGTGAGGCTGGATCTCCTTGCTCCAAGGATATTCCTTTCAAATTTTTATCTATCAAATGTGGTTGTGGAACCAGCTCATTCTGTTTCTCTGTCCCTCCTACCAGTATGGATGGTTGTGGTTCCTTTAATTCTGTAGTTGACAGGTGTCCATTCAACTTGATATCTGATGGTTCTGAGTTATGGTTGTTCTATAGTTCAGTTGTAATTTTGATGTGGTTGTGTGAGGAGGCAAGCAGTGTTTACCTATGCCACCTAGTTGACCAGAAGTCTCAAGTTACTGCTTTTTAAAAACATAGGATTAGAATATTTTTAAAGAGAAACCTTTGGTTTGAAAAGTTTTAAATGAACACAAATAAAAAGAAGAAAATAGCAATTATCCATATTCCCACTATGTAAAATTAAGTAAGTACTATTAATATTTTGGCTTATTTGCTTTCAGCCTTTAAATTTGATACTCTGTTTTTAAAGACTACATTGATGCAATTATGCGCTGAAAATATGAAGTGTGTCAGTGTGTGTGCACATGGACACACTATGAACTCACTGTAGGTAGCTGGTCACACATTTGTGGATTTTTGCTTGTTCTTCCCTGCTGTTTCGGAGTTGGAACATGTTATATTGCAAACTGCTCTTATAATAATGGAATAATAAAGCCATGATTTTACATGCCAATTCACAGATGCACTATCCAAATAAAACATTTTTAAAGCATAAAAAGTGCAAGTACTCCATGTAAAAAGATAAAGTCTAGCATAATCCTCCAGCCTTTAGTCCTTTGGTTTTTCTCTCCAGAGGCAACTGGAGCATTACCAGTTCCTTGTAAATGTTTCTGGAAATATAATTTGCAAATACAAACATTTATTTTCTATTTTCCTACATAGATGGTAGCATACAATGTATACTGTTTTGTACTTCAGCATAGTATTTTGCAAATTTTGAAAATGCTTCTAAATTGTAAGCTTAAAAAAATTTTATTGAAGAATACATGACATATAAAAAGAGTAATAAACTTTCTGAATGTGCAAATTAATAATGGCTTCCTTTTGTCTTGGTCTCAGACAATTAACTTGGGAGGTCAGAGAATGTCCTCTACTGGCCAAGTAGGTCTCTTCAAATCACAGCTTCCAATGTCCATCCATGCTAAGCAGTTTGTCCTCATTCTCTCTGGTTAAAACAGACTCACTTGAAAGCCCACAAGAAAATCCTTTATAATTTTGGTAACTAAACCAAAATCCTGCTGAACATAAAACCAAACAGAGGAAAATTTGGGACTCAGCTTAAAATTCAGCTGGGTAAGCCCATTACTTAGTTCTGGAATAACAAGCAGTTTGGGAGGCTTAATTTAGCCTGGAACTTTAAATATGGTCATCTCTGATGTCCATAACACCACTCTCCCTCCCCCCTACACACAAGGGAACTCTTTCCCATCTCTGAGGCTGATAGACAAGAAAGAACAATAATGTTTATCCAAAATGCTGACTTTGTGGAAACAACCTAGTTGATCTGGTGTGATTTAATAGGCTGTTAAAGGTTTGATTTACAGACCATCAATAGGCAAACAATATGAATTGTTGTTGGGGAAATCAGAGCACAGGAACTAGGATGATGCCAAATAGTAGGAAAGGTTAATGGGTATTGTAAATTTCATTTAAAATTGTAGTTAAAAAAAGAAGAAGAAGAACATCAAGGAACTTAGAACTTCAACAAAGATATAGCAAGCATAAAAATGGGCATAGAAACCATAAAAGAAAACCAATTAGAAACTAAGAGTATAATATCTGAAATGACACACTGGAAGGAGAAAACATTAGGTTGGTTGAAGCAGACGATTGAATCAATGATTTGGAAAACAAGGTAGCAGAAAACACTGAATCAGAGAAGCATAAAGAAAAAATGATTTTAAAAATGAGGATAGTTTAAGGGACCTTTGGGACAACATGAAATTTAACAATATCCACCTGCTCAGGGTACCAGCAGGAGAAGAAAGAGAACAAAAAATCAAGAACCTACTTGAAGAAGTCAGAACTGAAAACTTCTCTAACCTAGTGAAAGGAAAAGACACATAAGTTCAGGAAGTGTAGAGTACCAAGTAAGATGAACCCAAACAGGCCTACATCAAGTCATATCATAACTAAAATGACAAAGGTTAAGGATGAAGAGAGAATCTTAACCACAAGAGAAAGACAGTTGTCTACCAGGGAGTTCCCATAACACTGTCAGCTGGTTTCTCACCAGAAACATTTTAGGCCAGAAGTGATAGGCATGAAATATTCAGTGATGTAAAGCAAGGACCTACAACCAAGGCTACTTTACCCAGGAAAATTATCAGTTAAAATTGAAGGAGAAATAAAAAGTTCCCAAGACAATAAAAGCTAAAGGAGTTCAGTACTGCCAAACTGGTATTAGGAGGAGGAGCAAGAGGAAAATAAAGAAAGAGGAAGAGGAGGAGGAAAGCAACAACTATTACAATGGAACATAGTTATAAAGAATACTATGGCAATAAATACAATCAATAATCACTTTAAATGTAAATGGTTTAAATGCTACAAGATGGCCACAAAGAGGCCTACTCTGAGGTAGGTGCCTTATAGACCCCTCAGAACAAAACATATACCGACCAGAAAGGGATGGAAAAATATATTTTATACAAACAGAAATGAAAATAACTGGGGGTAGCAGTACTTATATCTGACAAAATAGACTTTAAGACAAAGGCTATAGTAAAAGACACAGAAGGACACTACATAATGATAAAGGGAATAATCCAACAAGAGAATATAACCCTTGCAAAAATTTATGCACCCAACATAGGAGCACCTAAATATATAAATCAAATCCTAAGGGACATAAAGGGAGAGATTGGCAGTACTACACCCAGTAGGGGATTTTAACACCCCATTGATATTAGTGTAAAGATCTTCCAGTTAGAAAATCAACAAGGAAACAGTGGTCTTAAATGACACTGGATCAGATTAATTTAATTGATATCTTCAGATTATTTCATCCCAAAGCAGAATAATATACAATCTTTTTAAGTACACATGGAACAGTTTCTAGGATAGACTGCCTATTAGGACACAAATCAAGTCTCAGTGAATTTAAGAAGACTGAAATCATATCAACGGTCATCTCTGACCATAATGGTACAAAACTAGAAATCAGTCACAAGAGGGAAAAAATAAACTGAAAAACTCACAAAGACATGGAGCTAAATTACATGTTACAATACAATGAATGTGTTAGTAATGAGATCAAGGAAGAAATCACAAGATACCATGAAACAAATGAAAATGAAAATGCAGCAACCCAAAATTTATGGACCACAGAAAAAGAAGTTCTAAGAGGGAAATACATAGCATTACAGACCTACCTCAAGAAACAAGAGGGGAGTAAAAAGGGGATGAATGTAATACAACAACAATAAAATTAAAAAAAAAGAAACAAGAAAAATATCAAATAAACAATCTAACTTTATGTTTAAAGGACCTTGAAAAGGAACAACAAATAAAGCCCAAAGTGAGTAAAAGAAAGAAAATAATAAAGATCAAAGCAGAAATAAATAAAATAGAGTACAAAAAACAATACAAAAGATCAATAAAATCAAGATCTGGTTCTTTGAAAAGATAAAATTTTCACTGACTGCATCAAGAAAAAAAAGAGAGGATCCAAATAAATAAAATAAAAAATGAAAGAGCAGATGTTACAATTGACTCCACAGAAATACAAAGGATTGTAAGAAAATATTATGAAGAAATATATGTGAACAAATGCAATAATCTGAACAAAATGGATACATTTCTTCCAAGAATGAATCAGAAATAATCACAGAATCTGAATTGGCTGATGACAACTAATAAAATTAAAGTAGTAATGAAAAAGAAAACCTCCCAACAAACAAAAGTCCTAGACAGGCGAATTTTACCAAACATTCAGAGAACACCTACCTATCTCAAACTATTCCCAAAAATTTAAAGGAGGGAAGACTCCCTAGCTCATTTTATGCAATCAGCATTATCCTAATTTCAAAACTAGATAAAGAAAGAAACTACAAAGAAAGAAAACTATAGGCCTATAATCCTGATGAACATAAATGCTAAAATCCTCAACAAAATATTAGCAAACTGTATCCAGCAATACATTAAAAAGGTCATACAACATGGTCAAGTGGGATGTATCTTGGGGATGCAAGGTTGGTACAATCTCTGCAAATCAATAAACATGATACACCATATAAAATGAATGAAGGAAAAACCACATAATCATATAACTAGATGCAAAAAAGCATTTGATAAGACCCAGCACTCATATGATAAAAACTCTCAGCAAAGAATAGAGGGACAATACCTCAACATAACCCATAGCCAAAATCATACTTAGTGGGCAGAAACTAAAAGCATTTCCTTTAAGGTCAGGAATAAGACCTGGATATTTGTTTTCACCACTCTTATCCAACATAGCACTAGAAGACCAAGCCACGGCAATCAGACAAGAAGAATAAAAGTCATCCAAATTAGAAAGGAAGAAGCAAAACTGTTATAATTTGCAGGTGACATGATGCCATATATCAAGAACCCTAAAGATTCTAGCAAAATAACTACTAGAACTGATGAGTGAATTCAGTAAATTAGCAGCATACAAAACATCCAAAAATCAGTTGTGTTTATGTACACCAATAATGAACCCTCAGAAAGGGAAAGTAAGAAAAACAATCTCATTGACAATTGCATAAAAAAATATTTAGGAATAAATTTAACAAAGGATGTAAAAGATCTGCACTCAGAAAATTATGACACTGAAGAAACTGAAGAAGACACAAATAAGTGGAGGCATATACCATATTCATGGATAGGAAAAATTAATATCATTAATATGTCCATACTTGCCCAAAGCAATCTACAGATTCAATGCAATTCCTATAAAGATACTAATGGCATATGGAACCAAAAAAGACCCCAACTAGCCTCAGCAATCTTGAGAAAGAAGAACACAGTTAGAGGAATCACATTACCTGTTATCAAACTATACTGCAAGGCCATAATGATCAAAACAGCATGGTACTGGCTTAAAAACAATCATATAGATCAATGGAACAGAATAGAGACCCTAGAAATAAATCCATGACTATATAGTCAATTAATATTTGACAAAAGAGGCAAGAACATACAATGTAAAAAAAGACAGTCTATTCAATAAATGATGTTGGTAAAATTGGACAAATGTGGGCACCTTTTTTATGCCATACACAAGAATAAACTCAACATAGATTTAAGACTTAAATGTAAGACTCAAAATCATAAAAAAAATCATAGATGAAGACATAGTAAAATCTTAGATATTATTCATAGTAATAATTTTCTGATATATTTATTCAAGCAAATAAAAGAAAAAAAAATAGGAATATATCAAACCAAAAAATTTTGCTCATCAAAAGAACCCATCAACAAAATGAAAAGATAATGCACTGAATGTAAGAACATACTTTCCAATGCTACATCTGATAAGGGGTTAATATCCAAAAATTATAAAGAACTTATGCTAATCAACACCAATTTAAAAAATGGACAGAGGACCTGAATAGACACTTCTTTGAAGAGGACATACAGATGGTCAATAGACATATGAAAAGATGCTCAATGTCACTAATCATCAGAGAAATGCAAATTGAAACTACAATGAGATACCACCTCACACCTATCAGAATGGCTGCCATCAATAAATCAACAAACAAGTGCTGGCAAGGATGTAGAGAAAAGGGAACCCTCCTGCACTGTTGGTGAGAATGCAGATTGGGGCAGCCACTGTGAAAAATAGGATGGGGTTTCCTCAAAAAATTCAAAATGAAACTGCCTTATAACCCAAAGATTTCATTTCTGGGAATATATCTGAAGAAACCAAAAACACTGATTTGAAAGAACATAAGCACCCATTTGTTCATTGCAGTGTTATTTACAATAGCTAAGATCTGGAAGCAGCCCAAGTGTTCATCAATAGATGGGTGGATAAAAAAGCTGTGGCACATTTATGCAATGGAATACTACTTGGCCATAAAAAAGAAAATCTTGCCTTTTTTGACAGCATAGATGGACCTAGAGAGTGTCATGCTAAGTGAAATAAGCCAGTCAAGGGAAAGCCAAGTACTATTTGATTTCACTTATATGTGGAATCCGGTGAACAAAATAAACTAACAAACAAAATAGAAATTGATTCATAGATATGGAGAACAAATTGACAGCTGTCAGAAGGGAGGGAGGTTGAGGGGATTGGGTGAAAAAGATTAAGGGATTAAGCAAATAAACCTTCTGGACACAGACAAGAATATGGTGATTACCAGAGAAAAAGGGGTTTTGGAAGAAGAAAAGGGTAAAGAAAGGATAAATGGTAATGGAAGGAGACTTGACTTTGCGTGGTGAACACACAATACAATATACAGATGATGTATTATAGAATTGTATACCTGAAAGCCATATAATTTTAAAATAATGTCATCTTCATAAATTCAATTAAACAAACAAATGAACTGGATAGTGAATCTTACTGTCAAGGACAACCTGAAGGGAAATGAAAGTTGAGGAGAATTGGTCTTTCCAAATGACCCTCCTGGGAGGCTGCCACTCATGCTGTCCCATACCCTAGGAGGGCTGCAAAGGACAGGGAGCCCCCAACAGGGGCTCAAGTCTTGACTTCACGATTTGATTTCATTCCCTGTTTTTTTAGAGTGAGAGGATTGGACCAGATGGGTTCTGATTCTCCAACTCCCCAGCCCTATTATTCTTGGTGCTTCATGCCTCCTACAGCTAACTGCCTTGAAACCTGGATTTGTCCTCCACCCTCCACTCTAACCCCCTTGAAACTCAAATGGTGGGTAAGCAGAGGGGCCTTACTACCCCAGGTGAGGCTGTGTTGAAAATATAACCTGGTAAGGGGGAAGCATAAGGACCCTGAAAGAGCTTGGCATCCACCCCAATGCTGAGGATGGCACCAAGGAAGACCTGACAACACACATAGCACCCCATATGTCAGTCAGGCCTCCTTTTGGAGAGGCATGTGGCATAGTTTATGGAAAATAAACAAGACAAGGTTGCCAAGTATAGCCTGGGTATGCCCAGGGAGCAAATGCAACAAGTAGCAGGACTTCTGATTTACTAAATACACTCACAGGTGCAAACTGAATGTCTGTCATGGTCCCTATGCAGCCCTATCCCCTGGATGGTGATCAAGAGAAGCCAAAATGAGTGCAACCAGTTTAAGACTTAGAGGCAACTTCAGTCTCCATGGTTCAGTTGCTCAGCCTTCCAGAGGTGCCCCCTCCATTTTCTCTTAGAAGGTGTCTATGGAGGGGGTGGCAGAAGAGACTTTACAGGAGGCCATGGCCAGTGGGAGGCGGGAAGAGGCCCTGGCCTCATGCTGGTCTGTGTGTGTGTGAATTCTCTTCTCGATCCCCAAGCAGCGGTTGGGCTGGCTTGGTGTTCAGCTGGTCTCAGTTGCCTGTGGACTCCTCGTGTGCCCTTTCTTAGCCTGTCTGGGGGCCCACAGCTTCTCCTTGTGTATCTGAGCTCCTCTTTGCTGCTTTCATCACAGACACCTCTGAGTCCCTCCCCACTCTCCCTCTGGGCCCTGGCCAGCCTGCTCCTCCTACAGCACTGGCTGCAGAGCTACTTTGCCCACAGACACATGAGGATTTTGGCAAATCTCTTTGCTCAGAAAAACAAGTGACATTCAAGATGCAAGCTTGACCCTCTCTCTGCTGGTACCTTGCACATCCTGGGAGTGGTTATGTGTGTGGGAGGGATAGAACTGGGGGTTCCATAGTTTCATAGACCTGGCTCCATACCCAGCTCTGTACTTAGCAGTTGTGTGGCTTCAGGCCAGGGTCTTGATCTCTGCCTAACCAGGAGAAAAACACATCACAGGGATGCAGTGAGGGTCAGTGCTTTATTTCCTGTAAAGCACACGACTCCTGTTTTGAGGCAGGAAACCTGGTATGTAGAAGAAAGCAGTTTTGGCTGGTGAAACAGGAGATGATGGGGTTGTTCCCTGAGAATTCTCATCTTTTTAAAAAAATTCTATTTTGTTCATTATGCTATTACAGTTGTCCCAATCTTCCTCCTTTCCCCTCTCCAACCAGCAGCCCCTCAGGCATTGTTTATGTCCACGGGTCATGTGTATACGCTTTGGCTGCTCCATTTCCTATATGTACTATACTTATACATCCCCATGTCTATTCTGTAGCTACCTATTTGTACTTCTTAATCCCCTCACCTTTTTACCCATTCTCCGACACCCACCTCCCATCTGGCAACCATCAAAATGCTCTCTGTATCCATGATTCTGTTTCTGTTCTTGTTTTCTTAGCTTGTTTTTTTAGATTCGGTCTTTGATAGATATGTGTTCATTGCCATTTAATTGTTCATAGGTTTGGTCTTTTTTTCTTAAAGTCCCTTTAACATTTCATATAATAATGGCTTGGTGATGATGAAACTCCTTTAGTGTTTTTCTTGTTTGGGAAGCTCTTTATCTGCCCTTCCATTCTAAATGATAGCTTTGTTGGGTAGAGCATTCTTAGCTGTAGGTTCCTGCTTTTCATCACTTTGAATATTTCATGCCAATCCCTTCTAGCCTGAAAAGTTTCTTTTAAGACATCATCAGACAGTCTTATGGAACCCCTGTCAGTAACTAATTTGTTTTCTCTTGCTGCGTTTAAGATTCTCTCTTTACCTCTAATCTTTGGCATTTTAATGATGTGTCTTGGAGTGGGCCTCTTTGTGTCCATCTTGTTTGGGACTCTGTGCTTCCTGGACTGAATATTTATTTCCTTCACCAAATTAAGAAAAATTTATTTCATTATTTTTTCAAGTAGATCTTCAATATTTTGTTCTTTCTCTTCTTCTGGCACCTGCATGATGCAAATGTTGGACCTCTTGAAGTTGTCCCAGAGGCTGCTTACACTGTCCTCATTTTTTTGGATTCTTTTTTCTTCTTGTTCTAATTGGTTGTTTTTAGCTTCCTTATGTTCCAAATCTTTGATTTGATTCTCAGCTTCATCCACTCTACTGTGGTTTCCTGCAAATTGTCCTTTATTTCAATTAGTGTGTCCTTCGTTTCTGACTAGATCTTTTTTATGCTGTTGAGGTCCTCACTAAGGTCCTTGAGCATCCTTATAATCAGTATTTTGAATTCTGTATCTGATAGATAACTTCTCTCCATTTTGTTTAGTTATTTTTCTGGTGTTTTGATCTGTTCTTCCATTTAGGCCATGTTTCTTTTCCTTGCCTCCTCATTTGGCACTTCCCCATGTTTGTTCTATATATTGGGTCGAGCTGCTATTACTTTCTGTCTTGGTAGTGTGGCCTAATGTAGTAGGTGTCCTTAGGATCCAGTGGCACAGCCTCTCCTATCACCCAAGCTGGGTACTCGAGGAGCACCCTTCTTGTGGGCTGAGTACACCCTCCTCCTGTAGTTGAGCCTTGGTTGCTGTTGGCAGGTCAATGCGAGGGATTCACCCAGGCCAGTCAGCTGCAAGGACTGGCTGTTGACCACTGACCCCAACGTCCACCCTTCATGGAAATTCAGCTGTGCAGGGACAGGTGGTGGTGCTCCAGTGTGGCCTGTAGCTGCCCACTGGGTGCGCTGGCTCTGGGGTTTCCAGGTGGTGTAGGCCAAGGTCAGCCCCTAGCTGTGTTTCGCCAGGGGTTACCCTGCATGAATTATAAAGCAGTCAGAGATGTCTGCTCCCTGCCTGTGGTGGGGTTAGAGATACGCAGGTGAAGCCAAGCTATAAATCTAGGCTTCTAGTGCTGGGCCTGGGGGCCCCTTAGCTGGAGGTACAGGGGCTAGGCAGGGGTGTCAAACTCATTTTCACTGGGGACCACATTAGCCTGGAAGTTGCCTTCAAAGAGCCAAATGTCATTTTAGGATTGTATACATGTAACTACTCCTTAAGAGTTAAGGGAGTCAGGTAGAAACAAGGTGTCCGGCTGAAGGTGCCAGGCCAGATAAAGCAAGGTAGAGGGCTGGATTCGGCGGCAGGGCCTTGTGTTTGCCACCCAGGGGCTAGAGGCTCACTGAGGCCAGCTGTTGCTTGTTTGGTAGGGTTTAGAAAGTTGTGAAGCTTGAGCCAAGACCAGCCATTCATGTGGCCACCCCACATACAGCTTACCCTGTTTGGTGTCATTGAAGGTAACAGTGTGACTCCCCAAAATCATCAGGCCTTCCAGGTCTCTCTTCTCCTGTAGGCTCTCCACTTTCCAAACAGGTTCTGCCCATTCCCCTCTCAATAGTAGCTTATCCCCACATGAGCCTCCAGTTAGTTCCCTGAAGATACCTTAGGCTGTAGGAAGAATATTCATGGGCCTATTCACCAAAAGTATAACCCTACCAGGCTTTGTGTTGTAAGCCTTCTATCATTAACCAGAATGAGAGGATTTTTCTGTTCTTCACAGGGTTTTGGGTCTCAGTAGGTAAAGGAGGAGGTGCTCCATTTCCAGGGTAATAACCCCAAGTCAGTACATCCTCCTGGAATTGTTCTGGGCCTGTGGTAAGGGTTGGCTCTTAGGAAACCCTGGGATGGGAAGACCCAGCCTAAGGTCCCCTCTGCTCCTGCAACCAGGGTGTCCCAGCAGGATGGGGCTTCACCCAAATAAGCGACAAAAAAAAAAAGAAGAGAAGAAAAAAGTGGAAAAGCTTGTGACTTTTTCAGGCTTTCACTTCCCCAGCCACACGCAGACCGACCACCTCCTTCGCCTCCTCACATCTGTCCCTGCCTTGTCTGTCTTTGACCTTGAGACTCCTGGATACATACATTATTATACAAATGACAACATTTTAGATCTCATTTAATGATTTCTCTGAACCAGACTTCCTGGCCTTAGTTCCTGTACCTTATCTCCCCTCTACCTCGATGTTATTTTTCCCTCTCCTAATAAAATGTCTGCGGAGGAAATGTCATTGAAATGATCCTTTTTGCTAATAGAGGCATTATTTTATAGTAAAGCCATGCAGGCATTTGGGGAACATAAAATGCTACATCAATAATATTACAAGAGCAGAAGATTTAACTCGAGAATGAAAACCAAAAAGAGAAATTAGAGTCCTATCATTTCCTTATCTTTCGGGGCTGGAGAAGTGAAGGAAGCAGTTTAATTGGAGGGCTATTCCTGACAGGGAATTTGGTCATGTCAGGAAAGCTTTGAGTCATAGGGAAAATTCAGTAAAATCAAAGGAAGCTTGTTGTATAACGATGCTATTAAAATGTCAGCGGCCTTCTTGGAGGCAGACCCAGGCAATCCAAATGAAAGAAGGGAGGTTAAAATGTCATGTTGCTTGGCTAAGAGGAACTGCCCTCCCAAACATGCTATTTGACTTCTGGTTACTTCTCTCCATGATTCAAGTTATTTACGTACCTTGTAAAATCAAAACAAGGCCATGATAGCTCAGGAAGAAACTGATTCATTATGAGTTTGCAGGAGTATAAGTTCGGGCTCACACTTTTCATTCCATCTCTCTTTTTAAAGATAGTTTTATGGTTTTGTTACAAAATTCAATCTGCTGTCTCAATAAAATTAAATAGAAATGTCTCTGCTGTCAGATTAAACACACCGCTCTCCAGTAGCAGATCTTCAGTGGCCTCCTCCCTTCCCCCCAAATTGAGAATAAACAGCTCTAACCTGAACACAAGGATGGTTCTAGTAGCCTTCACGGGTGGCACTGGTTCTTTCTCACAGTTTTCTGCATGGAAACAACCTTCTTCCAAGAAGCTAGCACCATGTTGGCCCCAAACCAGACCCTCATCTACATTCACAAATGTTCATCCCTCTTGGTGGCATCACATTCACTCTGTCGCCCAGTGTGTATGTATTGACTCACCTTGCTGCCTGCCTCTCCACACACATGCACCACCTACCAGCCTCACGCAGTAGAGGGTAAGAACTGGGGTTACTTATCTTTGAATCCCTTGGGCACTAAAAACAGTATCTTGAACACTTGATAATTATATGTTAGTTGACGTGGTCAAATTTTTTATAATGACATTATTAAGAGAGTTACCCTGGAACCATTCATAGAAGTTGCCTGTGCACTCATATAAGTCATGGGTATAAGAATTTCACAACCTAACACACCAGTCCACTTTTTACTTTAATCATATCTTTAGAGAGAGAGAGAGAGAGAGAGAGAGAGAGAGAGAGAGAGAATGTTTTAATTATTTTGTCAAACTGGAGTACAATGTTTTATCAATTTTCCTTACTTTCTCCAATTTTAACTTTCATAAAGTTAGAAGCTAGTTGACATCATTTATGAGCTCGGAGAGATATTAAATCAGAATTTATAAAAAGGCTAGGAGAGCACTTTGATCTGGATAGGAGGGAATGAACAAAAATGAAAGGAGACTCAGCATTGAGGTGGGCAGGAGACCACTGGGCACATTTAAAACACTCTATTTTCCTGCTTAAAAGTTAGGCTTGGGGTTTCTCCATAGCTCATTTGATAAGGACAGTGAACAGCTGCCGTTCTGGCCAAATAATGAGGCACAGTCAGGCTATTATTAAAAGATAATCCAAAGAGGGCTTCCTTATTTATTTTCTTACCTACTCTCAAAAGGATCTGAGTTGACTTTATACAAATCTGTACAATATATCATACAAAACAAGGAAGGAAGGAAGAAAGAAAGGAAAGACGAAAGAAAGAAAGGTAAGACAAACACAAGGATAACGTTAGAATGTAGAAACGTATGTCAGAAATTCTTGAACTTCTGAGTTTGGATCTGAGTTTTTTGAAGATCAAAGCAAAGAAGGGAACAC
Source organism: Noctilio leporinus (assembly GCA_004026585.1). NCBI lineage: Eukaryota > Metazoa > Chordata > Mammalia > Chiroptera > Noctilionidae > Noctilio > Noctilio leporinus. Next base: position 181,606 of record PVIW01000501.1, read on the forward strand.
ATTTCACCATGTGTTTAGAATCAAAACCAAGTTCCTGAGTGTCTGCGTGCCAGATACTGCACCCACCTCTCAGTGGTGCCCTCTCCTTAGGATGAATCTGGTCCTGCTGTGGTGGCCCCATGTGTTTGAAACCATAGGATACAAGAAGGCCCTGGGTCAAACCTGGGGCTCAGCTGTCTGTAAGCACAATGCCTATTCTTCATCTTTTTGATAATGATTTTTAATTGAAATATAATTGACATGATAGCTTCAGGTATACAACATTATTGGTGTATATTGCAAAACAAATTATTTTCATGAGTCCACCCAGCAAGGCCAGCTTGTGAGAAAGGCAGGTCAAAAGGAACAGAAATTCTGCATGGCATCAGCACCATAGGCAGGATGGTCAGCAGTGGCCAGAGTGCTCGGAGTGGTCAGAGTTGCCTAGGAAGAACCTAGAAAAGTCCGGAGAGGCAAGAGTCTTTGATACATTCTTGACAATTGGCATTTTCCCTGTTTCTCCCTTCCAGAAATCATAATATTCTTGGGTGCCTCAAGCCCCACCCTGCCTCCCCCGGGGTCCTCTGCCAAGTTTCCTGGCTTCACAATGGCCTCTCTCTCCTTTCCAAAGAAAGAAAAAATGTGACACGTTTCTCTCTCAGACAGCCATTAGGAGGAAAGCCATATAAGTAAAATAATTAATACAATGATGTGCGTGACTGATATATAAGCTTCCCAGGATAGGTTTTATTTTTTTAAGAGTGGCTTTTTAACCCACTTAAAACTAATTAACCAACTGCAGGATTGATTGATTAATAGATTCTGCGTAAGTGTGTAGAGCAGAGTTAAGGGATTTTAAAACAAGGGCAACTTCTCTGTGTCTCTTGAGCTTCTTTAGTGACTATCATCCATCAAAGGCAAAGGGTTTAGCAACTTGACCTCTAACTTCTAAAATTTTATAGTATTGCCTGGGTGGTATGTGAAACACGCTGGAGTCACTTAAGCCAGTTACCTCTCTAAGCCTTGATCTTAATTTATAAAAGGGATTAACGATAGAAGTTATTTTAGAAAATTTGGACACGAAAGTAATAGGAGCACTTTCTTCTCCCTCTTTTTCTATCACTCACCCTCCCTCTTCTGTCAAATGTAGCCTTGGTTAACACTGGTTTCATGCTTGAAATGGTATGTCCTTAAAAGCACTTTTCTGCCCACCCTGCCGGCAGTGGCCCTGTTTCTGAATTACACAGTGTTCGCTCTTGTATCATTCCCCTGCCCAGCATCCTCATAAATCACTCCTGCACATGTTGTCACATAATGAAGGCCGTGAGCCTGATGGTTGGCTAGGTGTGCTGAGGGGTTAGATGTGGGGTACTCACAGCTCACTCCTCAGGAGTTACATGGCCTGCGCTACCTGCCACACACCGCTGTGTCCTACGTCACTTGCCCATGGGAGCAGAAGTGTCAGCAGCAATTGTCAAGGGATGGCACCGTGTGTAAAAGCATAGAGTCCATGCACCTTTCTTTTTGTACTGAGGCCCAAAGTCTGCTGTACTTTGTTTATACACAGCCAGGTTCCAGATATGAGCATCTGGGTAAGTTTTAGTTTCTCAGTATGTAATTTCCAGTGTCTTGAGCATATTTTAAAATAATAGCCAACAATGACAAAGTACTTTGGTTAGACAAGCTTTCCCAAATAATACTTATGCTATCTGGATAAAAAATTTTTAGTAAAAATGGCTATTAGAAAACACTGAAAATGAGACAAGAATCTACCCTGGTGAGACCTGCTATTTGAAGCAGCTTTTTGCTTTTGATAAGTAACTTCCCAGGCTGTGTGCTGTCCAGGGGCAGCAGAACTCCTGCTAGAGCGACCCAGGATAGGCTCCCTTCTCAAGGGCCTGCCTCAATTTGTCTGCAAAGTCTGTTTGGCCAAATAAGGTAACATACACATAGATTCTGGAGATTATCACCAACTTTAGACAAAATCCTTTATGAAAAAGAGGAAAAAGAAATATTACTTCAAATCTTCCTTTGGGAGACCAGCATTAACCCTGATACCAAAATTTGACAAAGGCTTTAAGGCAGAAAAGAAATTGAAAATCAATATATTTCCTAATTATAAGATAGAAAAATGTTTAAGTAAACAATCCTCTGTCAGGGTGACTATGAGGGCCCTTATACGAGGGGTAACAGGATTAGAGTCAGAGAAGGTGGTGGGACGTCAGGAGGAGAGATCACAGTGATAGCCGGAGCTCGCGGGAAGGCTCGCAGCCTTTAGAAGCTAAAAGAGCAAGAAATGGATTCTCCCCTGGCATCTCCAGAGCCAGCCCCAACTACACTCTGACTTTACTCCTTAACACCCACTCAGACTTCTGATCTCCAGGCCTCTGAGAGAATAAATTTGTTGTTTTTAAGCGATTGCATTTGTGGTCATTTGCTACAGCAGCCTTAGGGATCTAATGCAGCTGCTGTAAAAAAGGCACACTGAAAAACTACCGTAATAAAAACAGTGTGGTATTGGCAGAAAGATAACCATAACAATTAACGAAACAAAATAGAATTTGGAAATAGAGCCCCGCATGTACAGTCTATTGATTTTTCACAAAGATGCCACAGTAATTTAATGGGAAAGGGAAATAATTTTTTTAATGTGTTGGCATAACCAGATGGGCACATTTTTAAAATGAACCTTGACCTCATATAATACACAAAAATTATTTTGAGATGGACTATAGATATAAATAAAAGCTAAAACCACAAAGCATGTACAAGAACACACAAGATAATATTTTTACATCCTTGTATTTGGAAAAAATTGCTCAGACAGGTCACATAAAGTAATAATTATAAAAGAAAATAATTATTAAATTAGTCTTCATCAGATATTCTGCTTGTCAAAAGACATAATTAATAAAATGAGTAGACAAAGCACAGACTAAAAAATATTCACAAAATGTGTATTCAACAAATATCTTTTGTCAGAATATATAAAATAACTCCTACAAATTCATAATAAACATAAATAACCAAATTTATTTCAAAAGGTAAAATACTTGAACATACATTTCACAAATGAAAACACACACTTAACAGCATATGAAAAAAAGTTCAACCTCATGAGCCTTCAAGGAAATGAAAATTAAATCCATAATGAAGTACTAGAATGACTGAAATTTAAAAGATTAATAAAGCTAAATGTTAACAAGGATGTGGGATAACTGGAATTCTCGTATGTTGTTATGTAATGTTAGATGTATATGAAGGACTACAAAATGGTACAATCACTTTGGAAAATGGCTTGGCAGTGTCATACAATTCACATATAGCTACCCTTTCACTTAGCAGCTCCATTCCAAAAAAAGGGGTGAAGGGGAGCAAATATCTGTTAAGAAAATGCTTATACAAAAATGTTCATAACAGCTTTTTTTCTCCCCCACAATAGCAAAATCCTGGATTAAAAACCTCAGCATCCATTACCCAGACAGTAAGACCCATTTAACAATGTTCTTCCATTGTAAGAATCAGTATTCTCACTCAGCAGTAATAAAGCAGGTATTTACTCAACAACATGGATGAACCTCAGAAACAGCATGTAGAGTGAAAGAAGGCAGATTCAAAAGAGTATGGTTCTATTTATGTTAATTTTTAGAACAGGCAAAAATAAAAGTGAAAAAAATCAAAACGGCAGATGTCTCTGAATGAGGGATAGCTAAGGAGAGACCCAACAGAACTTTATGGGGAGATGAAAATGTTCTGTATTGTGATAGGAGTATAGTTTACTTGGGGATGTTCATTTGTTTAAATTGTACAGTTGACATTGAATATTTTAATGTAGAAATTACCCAAAGAGACTAACAGTAAAAATTATAATAAGTGGGTGTGTGTGGATGGGGGGAGATACAGATAAAACAAGAATGGTAGAATATTAATAACTGTTGAAGTTTGGGGTTCATTCTACTGTTCAGCTGTATGTGTAGCTGTATGTGAATAATAGCTGAAATATAATTCCTTTTGAATATGGCAAGACCCACTAAACATTACCTACTATTTTTAATTAGCTAGAGATAAAAATGGAAAATTAAGTGGCTTGTATTATAAATCTGTTTCTCTTTAGTTCTTGGATCATTTTCATTTGTTTCGATGTTCAAAAAAAGAAGAGAGGTCATCCCCATCATGCTATCTCAGTAATGAGCTGTATAAGTAATAGTTCCCCAGAGAACACATTAAAGTGTTGTGATTTGATTAGAAAAGTCACAGGTGTTCATGTCAGAAAATTATATGACAATATATTTGATAAACCCAAAACATTAAATGGTCTGTTTTTAAAAAGTTCCTCTGAACTATACACTTAAAAATGGTTAGGATATTAAGTTTTATGTGTATTTCAGCACAATTTAAAATTTTTAGGTAAGTAAACGAATTCTAAATGAAGAGATGAAATGGTCTTGTTTTTCCTCCACACGCTCAATAATTATTTCTCTTGCCCTTGGATATCACATGATACTTACTATTCTAATTTGGGGAATAAAATGCTTTCTAAAATATTTCAAATAATTGTCCTCAAGTACCCAACAAGCAAAGATCTGGGATACCAATATTCCTTGAAATTTATAAACAGAAGTTTCATGAACAGTTGATTCATGTGTAAATTTCTTGATGAGTTTAAGTTTAGCAGCTTATTTTATGTCAGCACTTTTATTTCATAACTTAAAAATCCCAATTTGGGGGTAGGTGGCCAGAGGAGAGATAGGATGGATTTCTTGTATAAAGAATATTTCAGTATAAATTCACTGAAGCAATCCTTAGAAAAAGAGATGGAATGGTAGAACTGACTTTTCGTAAGGTTCTAATCTGGCTTTTCTTCAGGTATGTAAGCTTTCACACTGGAATGTCTCTGGCTGGGCTCCTGAAGGAGATTTTGAAATCTCTGTTTCTTAGAGACACTGTAGGTTTAGAAACAGAACAGATATTCCTCCAGGGCAGCTTTGGGCAACCAGGTGGCAGAAAGGACTCAGCAGTCCCAGCCAGGTAGAGTGGGAGTTTTCTGGAACAGAAGAACAGCGGATTCTATTTTCTGCTCTTGAGTCACTTGGTTGGGGATGTAAAGTCTTAAGAGAAAGAGCCTGGATGAGTTTAGGTCTTGAGCCTGCCTCTGGCTATTTGGGAGGGGTTGGGGTGGGCCAGGGAGCAGGCCACTTGAGGTTGTTTCTGCCAGAAAGAACCTCCAGGAACTCCAGCCTTGTCAGCAATGGGACAGGGCATCTCCAATTACTGAACCTGATGGAGAAAATAAAGTTACATCAACTTTATGCAGAGTAGGGGTGGAGGCTGGGCCCCCTTCTGAGGGGGAAAGCTATCCTGAGGGACTTTCCTAATACGGCTATATCAACTTTATTTTCACTGACACCTTCTCAGGCTCCTTCAAACCAGAGATGGCCCTGTCTTATGTTCCTGTTGATCTCCACCGCCCTTGAAACACAACATGGAGTTGGTAGCTCAGGATACTCTTGGCTGCAAGGAAAACATTACAGAAAAATTATTATTTTACTTAACTAACCCTGCAGTCAGATAGTTGGTGGAGATAGTGGCTAAGCATTGTTATCAAGGACTTAGGTTAATTTCATCTGTGTGCTCTGTCATTTTAAGCGTCATAGGAACTAGGATGATGCCAAATAGTGGAAAAGCGTCACAGCGTCACTCACTGGACGGTTTCAGATCCCCATACCCATTATCCAGAGGCAGAACAAAAGGATTATTATATCCTAGTGTCTCATTTTAAGAGTTAAGAAACCTTTCTCAGAAGTCTCTCAACAGATTTCTTTTTGTGCTACATTGGTCAGAACTAGGTCATGTATCTTTGTGGCCATTTACCACCAAGGAAGATGGAATTTCCCCAACTGGCTTCATCACGATGGCTATAAATGGGGCCAGGCTTCCCAGAACCTTGTGGTCACAAAAAGGAAAAGGAGCAACCGGACGAAGTTGGGTGAAGGTTTGTGGACATTAGTCACATTGGTGGCTCCCTATATTTGAGAAATATCCCACATTATGAGTCCTGCCTGTCCAAGGCCGGAGCAGAACAGCCTTCCCAGTCAGCCCATGTGTTGTTACCTGAGCGCCACCAATTAGACACACCTGTGTAAGACTTGAATTCAGCATTGAGGAATTAGGTGCCCGGCAAACGTGGCTTAATTTTAAATGCTAGTATAGAATTTCTCACAGAAAGCCAGGATCCTGGAAAACAGGATGTTCTTCTTTTTTTTTTCCAAGATAGATTTATTTATTTATTTATTTATTTATTTATTTATTTATTTATTATTTCCAGAGAGAGGGGAAGGGAGAGAGGCAGAGAGGGAGAGAGACATCAATGTATGGTTGCCTTTCACCTGCCTCCAGCTACGGACCTGGCTGGAGGCCTGGCTTGCAACCTGGTTATGTGCCCTGCCTGGGAATCAAACTAGTGACCTTTGGGTTTGCTGGCAGGCACCTATCCACTGTGCCACCAGCCAGGGCTTAGAATGTTCTTTTTTGAACTGCATTTTGAAAAGGGAAATTAATTGTATCTCTTGGGGGCGGACAAGCAAAAAGTAACAAAAAATAGTTTTTGGCTCCCAGAGCCCACGAGTGAAAATGCTGTAACCTATGTTCTCTAAACCTTTTCTTGCCCTGGCACAGGCCCTCCGGAAAAAACCTGCATGGTGGGCTCCCTCTCCCCACTGGTCACCCTCTGCTCTGCCCCCTGGTGGTTTCAGAGCTACCGTTACTGCTGCCTCCATGTAATTTGACCTTGTTCCTGCCTCAAAGGCACCTTTCCACCCGTGTTCCCACCCTGTGCCAGTCTCAGGCCTGTGTCTGCGCAGGTCTGGCTGAGGAGAGGGGCTTCTCTCCTAGGAGTATTATAGCCACCCCACCCAGTAAGTCACCCTCTGATAAGCTCACACCCTCAGGATCTTACAGCCCCATTTCCTGAAAAACTCTGCTCAAGTGACCCTGGCCCTGGATCAAAGGACATTTAAGTGACACAGGTACTGTGCCTTAAAAAAGTCTCTCCCCTTTCTTCAACAGGTGGGACAGCTGGATAGCCCCATGCACAAGGATGAAGTATGACCATTCCCTCCATCATATGCAAGATTTTACTCAAAATGGATCAGACTTCTCAATGTAATAACTAAAACTATACAACTCTTGGAAGAAAATAGGAGAAAACTGTCATGACCTTGGATTTGGCAATGGATTCTTAGATGCTACACCAAAAATCACAAGCAACAGAGGGAAAAACAATGTGGGTCTAGATGAGGAGAGGGTCCCTCCATCCTATACCAAGGCACAAGAGCCTGCATCTGCTCTTTACCCCGCAGAAGCTCTGGGAATCTAAGAGGTGACCCTACCCTGAGAGGTGACTTTTCTCACTGTATTTGCCACATTTGCCCCTTTTAGCTTCTGGGGTGGGCAGTTTCCTCCCGGTGCCCAGAGGAACGCTCCCTGACCTGCCTTTCCTGACCAGGCAGTGACTTCTCACTCCGTCTCCTTTCTGTGTCTCTTGTCTTCACTTGCCACTTGCTTCTCTCTCATGGTACCTAGGCTGCTAGAACCACTGTATTTCACAGACCCAAAACTGGGGCCCAAGCAGCTCCCATGACTTCTCCCATGTAAGAAAGTGGTTGGGGAAGGACGTGAGGCCTGATCTGGGGCGCCCGGCCCTGAGCCCAGCTCTTGCCTGGAGAGTTTGAGCCAGGCTTCTGCCACCTAGAGATCTGGGAGGCTGGTGACCCCTGCAGGTGCCTGTTTGCAGGAGTTTATCTGCAGAAGAGCTTCTGGCTTATGCTGACAGAAAGAGGAAGAGTTTATTGGTGCAAAAGGGAACAAAATTGGAGAGACAAGAAAATGAGAGGGGTGGAGGAGGGGCTGCCTTCTGGCCAGGCCTGTGGACTGTTTTGAGCCCTCTGGAGAGAGGTTTAGGGGTGAAGCTGGTGTGAAACTCTGGGCAGAGGCACTGCTGCCCCAGGGCCCAGTGGCAACATGGGGACAGAATCAGGAGAACCTGTCCCAACCCAGGGTGGCACCAGAGGGGAGGGTGACAGAATCACAAACTCCTGAAGGAAGAGCTCCCACAGCTGGGCAGCAAGGGGCCCTGGAGACGGTAAGCAGGCGAGGTAAGCTGACGTGTTGCTGAGAACAGGGTGAGGTAGCATAGCCATGGGCACTTCCAGAAATAACTGGCATGAGACAGGAACCGGCAGCGAATGTCAGTGGAAAGCAATCCCGCCTTGTGAGGCGTATACAGTATGAAACCCTGACCCTAAATATCATGCTCTCAAGCCCACATTCATTTGTTTATTTATTTAACAAATACTGACAGCAATCTATATGTTTCAGCTACCATTCTTGTACTAAACATACCCAAGAGGGACAAGATCTCCAATCTCAGGAGCTCCCCATTCCATTTAGCTTAGAATTTTCATTCTCTTCTTGGGGTTCTCCTGTCACCCAAGTGAACAGGAAGAGAGAGAGGAAGAGGAGGAGGGAGGGAGGGGGAGGGGGAGGGGGGGAGAGAGAGAGAGAGAGAGAGAGAGTGTTTGGGACATATTTAAAAACATCCTATAGAGGCATTAATCCTCCTTGGTAAGATTCTTGAAAGCAAGGACTGGATCTCAGCATAGGACTCCTGTAGCAAGTACTTGGGGACCATGAGATGGTGCTGTTCTGTTCAGGATGTGCATTCCTCCCAGCTAATGGTGACTTCAGTGTGGGTCCGGGTTGGACAACTGCTGTCTGGAGATGTCCTAGGAGACCAGTTGTCAGAAGATGCAATCACATGGCTTCTTAAGAACTTAAGCCCCTTAGTGCAAAGCCTGACAGAACTTTACACTGTGGGTGCTAGGCTGAAACGGAGACGCAGTGTACTGTGGTTGGCTGGGGGCTTGGCCCCTGCCACTTGATTAGAGCGTAGGGTGGGTGGGGTCAGTGGGGGCCTGGAGGAGCCAGGGGTCTCCACTCCCATGGAAAATGAGCTGCTGTGAACACTGCTGTCTAAGGCCAAAACTTTGAGTTTGAGCTTCTAAAACCAAAAGGGTCATAAAATTGAAAAGTTTCTGTTTCTCTCCATACCCTAATGAGAACTGAGGCAGTAAAATCTTTTAAAATTCTAAGTCAATTACACCTCAATAAAGCTAAACTTTTAAAAACAAAATAAAAATTTAAAAAGGACTATGATGGACACCCTGTTTATTTTAACAACTTCTGGGTGTGAACTTAGAAAAAGACAAAAAAGAGTAATTTCACTGAGACTTTCAGTGCTGACATTCACTTCTCTTGGCCAGTCCACTGGTTTATAAGTTTCAGACAGAATTATTTTATTCCAACTGCATTGTGGGATAATCATCCTGTTTATGTCCCAGATCGTATTTCCTCTGTGTTCGCATCACAACTTTTTATCTATGAGCCGTGCAGAAATGAAATAGGAAGTGAGAGAGTGGAGTGGTTTATTTTAATCTTTTTATTTTGAGATCATCGTTGAGTCACATGCTGTTGTAAGAAATACTATAGAGAGGTCCCAAGAAATCCCAACTGCACTTTGCCCAGTTTCCTTAATGTTGACATTTTGCAGATCTACCTACCGCTAAGTCACACAGCCAGCATAGTGACATTGATTCAGTACATTGGCACATTCACACGTACGCAGGTGTTTATGAAGTGTGAAGTTTTCTGAGCTCCAATGAAGAAAAGTACTTTGCAACTGGACAAGTGATTATCATGAGGATTTTTGTTTTTGTTTTTTTAAGATTTTATTTATTTTTAGAGAGAGGAGAAGGGAGAGAGGCAGAGAGAGAGAAAGAGAGAGAGAGAGAGAGAGAGAGAGAGAGAGAGAGACATCAATGTATGGTTGCCTTTCACCTCCAGCTATGGACCTGGCTGGAGACCTGGCTTGCAACCTAGTTATATGCCCTGACTGGGAATCGAACTAGCGACCGTTGGGTTCTCAGGCCGGCACCTTATTCACTGTGCCAGGGTCTATCATGAGGTTTTAATTTTTTGTGGCTATTACTTTTGTAGTCTTGGTAGAAAATATTGTATATACTACTTAGTGATACTTTTTATCTAAAGCACATAAAGAACTATATAACTATTCTCATCCCAACGAGTCTCTTTAGCTCTTAAAGAGACTGATATCTGAAGCCCAGATGCTTCCAGCTAGATTTGGGACCTGGTAGGATTTCTCCTGTCTGAATATTTAAACCTGAAGCTGGACTCTACATTTTCTGAGCAATCAGTAGTACAGAAACACATCATTTTTTAAAAAAACTGAATTTGAGAGCCCTAAGAAGTGGCTAAGTAAGTGGCCTGGGTGCCCCTCTCTAAACCCCCAGGTCTGGACACATTACAAGGTTCCTTCTTCGGGCAACTCATTGCTATCATCACCCAAGAGAACCGGGAGGCCTATCTCTCCTGGAGCCACAAACCCTACAGGCTGCAGTCTTCTCTGGGGCTGCAGGTTCTGTGGGCTGTACCTGCGCGCAGTTGTTCCTAGCACAGCACAAAGGCCTCGAGGAACAAACCACTAAAAGGTCATGTTCTTCTCTCTCTCTGTCCCCTCACTGCCACTGCTTCCTCTGGCCTTCTTGGACCTCTCCAATCTCTCTGACTTTCTCTAGGGCAGTGGCCAGTCAGTTCACACTTTGGACCTCATTATCTGGCTCTCACAACTGAGCCACCTCAAAAATTTCTAACCCTCAGCCCCACCTCTGTCTACAACCTCCTCCCATAGAATGCTAGAGCTTGGCTCTGTCTTGAGGGTCATTTAATTCAACCTGCATATCTCACACATGAGAAAACTACAGCTATTAATTGACATGCTCCCAGGCACACAGCTATAGTGGCAGACGTAGTAAATAAATGAAGGTCTCCTAACTTTCAGTTCAGAGCTATATCTGCCATAGGACTTTCTCAGTTCCCTCCCTCAAACCACCTCATCTGCTTTGGGCTCTTGTGTGACCTCTGTCCTCCAGCCTCTCCCAAACCTCACAGACCAGCTCCTGAGACTTGCCATCAACTCGGGCCTGCCCTTCAGACTTTATCCTCAGGATAAAGTCCCCCATCCCTGTCATTCCCATCCACACTATTTCTGCTCTTTGTACTGGTCGTGGGACATGGTACAGAAAGCTACAAAAGTGTCCCAGCTAGATCCACCATGAACTTGACCAATGGCAAAGAGGAAGCAGGAGGGAATGGGTGATACATGTCATCTTTGTTTCTCCTGTGGACTATCTCACAGTACGTTCCTCCTTGAGATCCTCCTGGTGCTGCATAAACATGTTTGCTGAGTGCTCAGGCTTTCTAAGGGGGAAGGACTACCCCAAGAAAGGTGCAGAGGCAGGAGATGCAGGGAGTGTCCAGAGAAGGGCAGCAGTCAGTTTGGCTGAGCACATGGTACTCATAGCAGGGTAACCTTCGGGCTGAACCCTGGATTCACCATTTTTACCTACTGTGCAACCTGGGCAAGTGAAGAGACTACCCCTCAGTTTCTTTGCATGTAAAATGAGAACAATGTAAGACTTTAAGGTTGAAAGGTTTGCTGATTCAAGGTCAACAGAGCACTTAGCACAGCACCTGTTATAACCGATCTGCCCCCCACCCCGCCCAAGCAAATCTCAGTAAGATAGTAGTACAGGTTGCAGAAGATCTGGGATGTGGTCAATGGGGTGACATTGAGAGCTGCAGGGTCAAACCAAAAATGGCCTATTGGAGATTTATGGTTCAACAACATAATAAATGTCCTGGATACCTAAGCTACTTGTGATGGGTTATTTTGCTATTTGCAGTCCAAAACTTCCAAAAGATACAGGCATACTCACTTAGTAATGTCTCTCGGGTGAGCTCGACAAGGAATGGGGGTTTCTGGTTGTCTCAATATACCACCAACATACAGGTGGTACTTCAACAGTTCTTTAAGACAAAGCAAATTACAGTTACTGGCTCAACCCCTGAAAATTAGGTCCCTCTCCCCTCCAATGACATACTAAGTATTTAGAGACTTTGTAATCAACTGGTAATTAAGTGGACCCTTATTAATTAGCATCCCTAGCAACCCTTGACTGCTCGTGGAGAATGTGGCCTACAGCCGTGGAAGATATAATGTGTTGACAGGCAAAGTAATACTTAAGGTGCATGGGTAAGAGCTGAGCAGCTGAGCCCCACTAAATAGAGACTTTTCATGTAATCTCTTCAGCTAATAAGTTTAGGACCATTCCATAGTCTTGTGCCTATCCAGTTCCACGAGGTTAGTTCACTTTCATTGCACTGTAAATTGCCACCAAGTTAAAATTGTAATGTATTTTTAATTTTGTACGCAAAGATTTCAGAGGCTATCAATTTGAGGAGGGATTATGTGAGAAATATAATTAAAGCACTGAGATTCCTTCTTTAAAAAAAAGCAGAAAGTATCTTGAAGTGAATATTAAAATTCTAAATTGATTAGTTTTATTCTATGTCAGAGACATTTTTTTCCCTCTGTGAGTCCCAGCTCTGTTATGGTCATAAAAATCATTGGTTCAAAGAATAAATGTCTTTGTTGTCTAACAAAACTTTAAGTCTTGATTCTCTACCTGATGACACTTTCATGTTGATACCTGTGTAGACAGTCATGCATCTCTTAGGCAACAAAGGAGATAAGGTTTTTGAACAATTGCTTCTTGAATGATTTTCCTGAATGAATTGAGTTTGAGAACTGAGGTTCCACTGTATCTCTCAATGCTGTGAATGAGAGGCCTCGGGCCAAAAGAACTGTATGTACATGTGCCCAACAGCAGGTGACACACAGGACTTGAGCATCAAAAATACCAGGTCTCAATCACTTTCTTACCTGTGTGACTGTGGGCAGATTACTTACCCTCTCTGAAAATCAGCTTTCACTACTCCCAAATTGGGATAATAATCCCTGAACTGTCTTCCTCTCAGGCTTAAATTCCAAACAAAACAATAAAAATAAACCATTCCAAATGAAGGCAATTTGGAAACTACAAAGTGTCATACTTACAATTAACAGTTTATTGTCCTCTTTCATTTCTCTAAGGTTTAAAAACATCAACAATTTTGTTTCTAAAATAATTCTACTTACTTAACATAGCTTAACTATGTCAAATTCTGTTAAACAGCCATTAGGTAATGATGGAGAAATAGCCAGGTTAATATAATAGGCCGCTACTATGATAGCCTCAATATTTTCCCATATCGTGTCCTTCAGTGAAGTAAACTGGGTAGCCTTTTTGCTTTCAATAATTGCTTCCTATCATTCTGCCCTTGTCATTCATTTCAGTTGCTCTGACCTGCCTGGCAAACATTTCCTGGCCAAGGGAGCTGGCTGGCTTCAGGTTCCAGTCGTGTGCTTATGAAGTCTATTTTAGGCCAAGATCTGAGGGTGCAAGAGCAGAGTTAGCAACTGGCTGGACAACAGGTGCTTAAACTGAAGTTTCAGTTGCAATGGTGATGGTATGATAGTCGGTTCCCAAGTGAAGGTGAGGCACAGTCTCCACAGAGCCAGTTACAAGAAACATGCAGACTCCCTGCACCAGAGGTCCTGAGCTGAAGGTAAAATGAGGAGTCAGAAGATGAAGTGGGAGAGTGTGTAAGGACATTTCTTGGAAGAGGAGTGTGGGGATGCCACCTCATTCATCTCAAACCCAGTGAGAGGGACTGCCTAGGGGACAGCTAGCTGCCAGAGGCTACTGTTGGGTGGTTCAGAAGATTGGAGCCTGACACACTGCTGTGAAAGTTTAAAGCTCCACGTGACAGCAGGGAGGAGGCTGCTCAGGGATGGGGCCGCATTCTCAAAGTCACTGGGGCAAGAAATGTGTGGGGTTTCCCTTGAATGAAACATGGAGGTCATCTTGGTGCCCATTTAAAGGGGCGAGAGTGAATCCTGGACTTCTAGGGCAGGATAAGGGTTGTAAGCAACCACGGAAGAGCAATGTATCCACCCCAGAGTCCCAGGGAGAGGGGTGCTCATTAATGGGAAACATTTGAAGGACCCAGGAAAGACCCACATGAGTTACTTTAATCATACGGCCAGGTACAGCAAGGTCAAAGCCAACCAACTCCCACAGGAACTGCTCTTGGCTTCTCTTCCCACACATCCCAGCCCACCTCCATCCAGGTGGGGTCTTGAGTAGCCTCTAGTGAATGGGGGAGCTGTGATCCTAAGCCACCGCATTTCTGCTGGGAAAGTCAAGTACAGAGCTGAAGCTGGAATCCAGAAGAGGCAGCAGGAGCCTCAATGTCAAGTCAAGTTTGCTGCATTTGTTTATGTCTTGTACACAACATTATAATTTTGGAATATAGCTATGAGACTTATTTACTATGTAAGACTATCAGTTTTCAAAAACTGAGCAGAAAATACAAGGACCCTACCCAACTTTCTATCCAGGGGCAGCAAAAGATAACAGCCCGGAATGTATTTTAAAATGACAGTGAGAGACAAAAATGAAGTTGCATTTTGATCACACCACAAGATGTGAATTCAAAAATACTTGTTATGGTTTTATATTAAAAGGGCAAAAGTCCTTTTGCACAATGGAGTCCAGTGGCCAGTAAAAGGGACTTGATGTGATCATTGTTATTGAATCACTGGAGAAAAATTTCAACCCTGAAAAACAAAAATAACTTTGTTTCAAGCTCTCAAATTATACAATCAACTAATAAATATTTATTGTCTGTTATGTTCAAATCCTGTTCAGCACTTTTGAAGAATACTGGCATTCTTTTAGTTCAAGTTAGTATCATTTCCCACCTGGTGCATGACTTAACACATAGTATGTGCTCAAAAGTATTTTCAATTTAATTATTCTTTACTATGTACTTAGCACCAAGGGATGTGGCATTTTCCCAATGTTGACAACAACACTTCAGCTGAAAAATCCCCATATTTGTAAAATGTGGTGCAAACCTGAATGGAGAGTGATTATGGTCTCAGTTGTATTTGACACTGTAAAGTGTTGCTGAACACTAATAAAACAGAATTTAAACCAGAAATAACTAAGCGGGGCTCTTTTTGCCAATCAAATGTGACAGTGCAGTAAAAACAAAAAAAGATTGCCCACGGGTGGCCTGGAATTAAACCTAGGCCCCTACTTCGTCTCTTGTGAAATGGGGAAGCCAACCTGGCTAGCTGAGAATAGCAGGGATACTCAAAAAGATAACATGCAGCGTATACTAATATCTTTTGTAATTTCTGAAATACTGAACAAATGCAAGGGCTCAGTAATAGCCACAGTTTAACATTTCCTTAATTGCCACGTGCATAGCATTTTAAATCTATTCTCTCAGTCTTTGGCACCACAAGACCTAGCTAGGTACGATTATTTCCCTCCATTTTACGGATTGAGGTGTTAAGCAACTAGTTCGATACACTATAATACAGTGCTACAACTTGTAGCAGTAAATCCTCTTACCCCTAAGCGCTAAGCAGCGGTCTTTCTAGCTATTTAATAGAGACGCTGAAATCTCACAGGGGCTCCAGAAACGTAGATCAGTAAATTGTCTGCTTAGTTCAAACCGAGCCCTCGCCATGTCTCTCACCCCAAGGGACCCTCCCACTCCCCGCCTCCGGCCCTGGCCCAGGCTCCTCCCACTCGCACACTTCGGCCCCTCGACGGACGCTTTAGGGAACCGCCCTGCCCGCTGACCTCGCCGGGGCGCCGGGGACCTCCTTGCCCCACCCTCGTCGCCGGCCGCCGGGTCCGCCCCTGTCTGCCCCGCCCGGCCCCGCCTTCTCCACCGCGGCTGCCGCTGCCTCGGGAAAATCCGAAAGTGAGCTGAAGCCCCGCAGCTGTTTCTGCTCCAGCGCTAATCACACAGGTGCTTTGGGTCTGGCCAGAAGCCCCCTTCTTGTGCCCACTCCCAATTCATTCTCTGGCCCGCTCCTCCGGATAGCCCAGAGGGCCCGCAGCTAGCGTCCAGGGTAGGTAGTTTGTGTACGGTTGCCATGGAGACGGTGGCCGGCCGGGTGGGGCGGACCGCTGGGTGAAGATGCTGCTCCGCCCGGACGGGTGGAAGAGGGGGCATGGCTGGGAGTGGGGGAGCCGCTGTCCGGGCGGGAGCTGAGGGGCCCATCGCCGTTCACCGGAGACCCTCTCCTGCTGTCTTCTCCCTTTCGGTTCCTGGATGGGGAAGAGAGGCAAGGAGGGTGCTACGCATACTCTCAGGTTTGGGCCTAGGTGCCTTTATATCTATACACTGAGCATTTAGCCAAGGGCGAGGTACTTGATGGAAACACAGTATTTGTTGAATAAAAGAATGATAGACTAAGGGGCTTTGTTTAGGCAGTGACCCGGCCACAGTCACAGTCTGGGCTCGTCTATGCAACAGATAGAGCCTCGATAATAAATGTACAGTATGTGTAACAACACACATAAAAATATATCCTATGTATACTTACGACGCATTTCATCATCCATTCCTATAAGTATTACAGCAGGTCTTCCCTCTCACACTAATTTGAAATTACTTTCACTTAGTAGAAAAGCAAGTACCACTCTACTCGTAGCCTATTTTGTGAATTTATTAAATTCTGATTAGCTGATATTAATAAAAAGAACTCTGTGATAAAGGAAAACTCCTCTCATTTAAATTTAAAACTTGTGAAAGTGAATGAAAACACTAAACAAATGTCATGCCTTTTCCATTTGTTTTTTTAAGTGTGGTTTTTTCATTCATAGGAGAAATTTTTGTTGTATTTTATCCCTTAGCACTTGGACAACAGTTAATGCTTTTTATTTTATTTATTTATTTTAGAGAGGGGAAGGGAGGGAGAAAGAGAGGAAGAGAAACATCAATGTATGGTTGCCCCAATTGGGGACCTGGACTGCAACCCAGCCATGTGCCCTGGTTGAACTGGCAACCCTTGGTTCACAGGCCGGCACTCAATCCACTGAGCCACATCAGCCAGGAAAGTTAATGCTTTTTAAGGGCCAGATCCCATGCACTGTACATGAATTATGTTATTTAATTCTTGGAATAATTCTATGAGGCAATTATTACTATTATACATATGGGTTGTCCCAAAAGTATCAAGCTACTATGTCACTATAATTAAAACAGGTTGTGCTCAATACTTTCAAGACAGACCTTCGTATTTTATAGATGAGGAAACTGAGGGTTAGAGATGTTGGAAGCCTTGCTCTAGGTTACACAGCTATGAGTTGTCAGAGTATTTGAACCCTTGCTCTGGCATCTAAGCACTTAACCATTGCCTCTTTGGATGCTCATATTAACACAAAAGCAATTCAAAATCAGGTAAAGGTCCTAAGTATTTGATTTGCAGGGATGAGAGTATGGAGATGGCCAGTCTTTCCCCTGTTGCAAATATCTTGATAGTTGCTGTGTTGCATTCAGCAAGAAGGCTCTGATTCAGGTGACTATTGGCAGTAAAGGTGAAGACAAGTCTTCATAATTTGGTATTAGGTTGGCCAAAAAGTTCATTTAGTTTCATCTGTAAAGTAAAAGAAATATTTTTCATTTTCACCAATAACTTTATTCATTTAGATATTCTGACTATGTTGGCTATCTCCTGCTATTGGCTTCTAGTTGGTAGAGGTCAGGGGTGTTGTTAAACATCTTCTAATGCATAAGACAGCCCCACATCCAAGAACTATTGGGCCAAAATGTCAATAGTACTAAGAAACTTCACAAACCACTCTTGACACATTCAATCAGTCACAGCACCTTCTCCATACACTGTACAATTTTTTTTTTTTGCATTTCAGTTGTTTTTACCTTTCCTTAAAATAATAAAGCATAATATACTGAAAATATTGCATATCTTCTTTAATCTTCATTATTAAAATGGCTGCACAAAAATTCACCAATTTTGAAAAGTTTTTGAAAATGCATGCTGACATAAGAGCTGTCACAATACAATCTCACAAAATTGTTCTGAATGAAGTGAAAGACAACTAAGCACTACTAAAGTGTTGTACAGAAAGGAACTAAACGAACTTTTTGGCCATCCCAATGTATACACTTGTTGACCTTCAGCTGTGCCTCACATGAAGAGCTGGGGCTCAGAGTCTGTGGGGCAATACCAGTTACACAGTGGGAGTGTATTGCAGAGACCAACTGGACATCTTGTGGGGCGTGGAGGCTGGGAGGATGAGGAAAGCTTTCATGAGGACATCTAGGAGTATGCTGGGTGATTATATTACATAAGAACCGTCTGTTTTTGTTCTTTCTAGCCTTTTCTCTTTCCATTCTGCTAGTCCCTGACAGATCACATCACGCCTCAAAATCTTTCAACTTTATCATCATCTTTTACTTAGTTTCTTGACCTGCCATTCAGTTCTCCCTCCGTTCCCACTCCAGTCTTTGCTTCCAGAGCTCCTCCTTATCCAGCACACACCCAGTTTGGCCTTGACACTCTGCCTCGGCTCACTCGCTGATGTTGCTGGAAATTCCCTCTCTGCTCCAGCCCCACTTGCTCCAATTCAGTCCGTTTTTCCAGAACTCAGGTCAAGCATCACCTCCTCTAGGAAGCCTACCTGACACCTTCTTCCAGTCAGAAGTTCCTTCCTAGTTTGTAACCACACGGCGGTTTATTATTATTTTTTAAATTGTACCCATCAGTTTTTTTCAATGTATTTGATTAATTTTGCTATTACAGTTGTCCCAATTTCCCCTCCATTTGCTCCCTTCCACCCAGTACCCCATTTCCTCCAGCAGTGCCTCCCTTAGTTCATGTCTATGTGTCATGCATATAACTTCTTTGGCTTCTTCATTTCCTTTATTCTTCTTAATATCCTCCATCAGTTTCTACCTTGTATTCAAATCATTTGGGTACAAACAGGGCTGATAACTTAGCTGGCACTCACCAAGGACACTTCAGTTGTAAAAATAAGGCATGTCTCTATATTGTGTAAAATAGCTGCAGCCCCAGGCCTCTGAGTGAGTATCCCACCTCCAACCACCTCATCTAGCAGGTCATAGTTTGAATATCATCTTGGAGTATATGTCATAGCTTTCTTTTTCTTTTCTTTTCTTTTTTGGCTATTCTTAAGGCTCTGTCTACCTCACAGATCTCACAGAATTGTTGTGGGGATTAAATGAGATGATATACTTGAGAGTACTTAGCATAGTGCTTGGTATTAAAATAAATGTTAACTAGCATTAGAGGTCCTTCTTGCCAGAAAGTGAAGATAGTATGTATTCTTGCCTGTGTTCCCAGAGACCCAGACAAAGGGCTTTGCACATAGGAAACAATCCACCAGTTCAAGCTGAATGAATTTGTTCCAGTTGTGAGGAGAATTTTTCTCAGTTAAAATTTCTGTGATGTAATACTTTACTATAAAGAGGCAAGCTTTCAAATTCTGAGTGATTGTTTTTTAAGTTGGTAAAAGCCACCTATAAAAAGAATTTTTAGCCCTGGCTGGTAGCACAGTGAATAAGGCATCTGTCTGTAAACCCAGAGGTCGCTGGTTCAATTCCCCAGCCAGGGCACATAACCAGGTTGCAAGCCAGGTGTCCAGCTAGGTCTGTGGCTGGAGGCAGGTGAGATGCAACCATACATGGATGTTTCTCTCCCTCTCTGCCTCTCTCCCTTCCTCCCTCTCTGGAAATAATAAATAAAATATTTTTTAAAAATAAATAAATAAAAATAAAAAGAATTTTTAATTTAACTAATTAAAAAAACTCACCCTCAAGAAATTCCATGTTTCAGTTCACTTCTGTTATTGAATATTTCCATGTTTGATTTAGTTAAAAATATAGTAACATTAATGTAATAATAAATTAATTGTGCAGATCTTGTATTATTAAAACAGTTCCTCACAATATAATTGTTAATGTGAGATCTAGGGAGACGAGAGAGGAAAGGTGACAAAGTTGTATTAGAATTAGTGGTGGAAATTTAAAGACAAAAAATATTTTATGTCCAATATCTGCATTGTTCCCACCAGTATTTAATCAGTTTAAAACTTGTGTATGCCCAAATAATTTATAGACTCCCTAGAACTTGACTTGGGTCAGTGTTCCTGCTTTACTAGTCTATGACAGAGTATAGTTTTCAGTGCCAACTCATGCAGCCAGGGAGAACCTTAGTCAGGAATGATGACCCATTACTATTCATCCAAAGCCCCTTTTCTCATCTTTATTAGGTTTGTCAGATCACCTTTGGATGTTGCTAGAGTTATTAGTGACGTGGGGCTGAGAGAGTTGCAAACCTGATTTGGGCTCTGGAAGAAACTTGTTCATTGGGCTGAAATTTCTCTCACTAAGTGGTATAATTTCTTGCTGCGATGAGCCTTTCAAAAACAAACCTGTCATGGCCACTTAAGTTAGATGTTGTAGGACTGAATTTATATTATTATGCATCCAAAAATAGTCTACATATATATATTTAACATACTCTCTCTATATTTTTAATAATTATTATGACTATTTTAAAATAAAGAACCATATCATATCATGCCATATTAGAAGTAAAATGTATCAGGCTTGTCATATATTCTGTTAGTTGTTTTAATGTACATAGTAATTTTAGAGACCTTGCTTTAACTTCAACCTCCTACATCAAAAATTCCTAGAAGAGTATTGCTAATCTAGTCATTTTTGCGTTGTTTTACCTCAACACCTGGCCTTCCCACATGAAAGGAATGGCATATTGTTTATAGTTTTCATCATACTCTTTTCCTCAAAAACTCTTAGGGTGAGGCCTGAGTAGAACTAAACAAATGTTCAGGTTGTGTGTTGTCATGTAACAACTTAATATATAAAGTCATGATACAGTACATCTTTATTTGAGAAATCACTTGTTGATTTTACTTATGGAAATGGAGTCTGTTTAGCCTCCTTTGGCATGTCACCAATTTTTTTTTCTTTTTGGCAGATTATTCTAAACTTGGGCAGCTGGAACATACGGATAATTTCCTGACCTCTGTCTTCCTAGAATTATAACATTTTTAGGGAATTAGAGGTTTAAAAAAAAAATGAACAGCTAATACTAATCACAATTAAGTTTTTAAAATCTTGACCATTTAACTTTTAGAGCTGTCAGAGGTATCCTGCCTCCATGGGGCACACCAGCATTTAAGAAGGATCTGCAGTCCCAAGACCCTTGTGCATAACTTTAACTCTTTAACTGAGATTGGGTGGCCTGGAAAGTGACCATTTGGTATTGCTATCTGGCATTTATTCATCTAGGACACTATCCCACATTGAAGGTGAATCAATTCTTTCAAATATATGGACAAATTGGGATTGAACCTCTCTCTGAGTTTACAAATTATGTTTATAAAAGCAAATATAATTTGGAAATGGACCCCATCATTTTAAATTTAAACTTATGCTAGCATTTTTGTGTGAAGGGTGGTAGGAAAAAAAAGAAGAAAATTTAGTTTAAAATTTTAGTGGAGCCCCCAGTCTTTTGCAGGGTGCTGGAGGATATGAGATGATTTCCTCTTCTTAGTCCACTTTCTTTCATGATGTAGCTTCTTTCTGTCCAGGTTTAGCTTTCATTCTGGGTCTCTTTCCTACACATCACTTTCCTTAGTCATATATATTCCCATACATACAACTATGCCCATCAACCTAAGTCTTTGAAAGCTCTTCTCCCATCCTGATCTTCTAACTGTAGCTGACTGATAGCTTTTTAATTAAAATGTATTTATCACTTTTAAAATTTAATATAGAGGGATGGTTTATGCATATATAGATGGATTTAAGCACTCCTTTCTAAACTATTGGATTAAAATAATTGATATTTTGTATCATATATTTCTAGGGTGTGCTGTCTAGCTGAAGAACATTTTACTTCAAGAAGAAAGATGATGTCTCCAAATGATAAAAAGTTGGAAAAGCTGGATCCGTTTTATCGGCCTTCAGTGACCAAACAGAAGACCAGTGCAGAAATCATAAGTGAAGCCCGAAATGCATTAAGAACAGTTAGGACCCAAAGACCATTTACGCCACAGGAAGATCAAAGAAAACTATTTGGGCCTGCATCTTCAAGGACACAAGAAAATAGACCCCCTTCCTCCTTCAGGTATATGACATTTCTCTTGCTTCTGTGTTCTGATGTGTGAGCTACCAGGTGACATTTGCCCTTGACTTCTGCTAATAATACCAGTTATATCTCTTGTACCTATTTAGGATTCCCAAGGATTATTCCAGGCCTTGG
>PVIW01000501.1:203843-437547 GCA_004026585.1 Noctilio leporinus
TTATGATAAAATGTTTTTAAGTACTATGATTTTTTTTTTTTTTTTTTTTTTGGATTTCTTCTTCCTCAAGATTTATGCATTGCCTACTTTTGTTTTGGGCTAGTGTTAACGAATGTATACTAGAAATGAAAGAAAGGATTCTTCCCAAACTGATACTTCTGTTCTGTCTCCTGTGCTAGCCTCCATGCATCCAGTTTTGAGTCATCTGATTCCAGACTCATCCCTGGTGCCCGTCTCAGCCCACTAGAGCTTGTGAGTACTCTGTAATATAACGAGTGCTGTGAAATGGAACCAGCACTTATAGATGCTACGAAAATGATCACATAGACTTAAATGTAATGCTAATAATTGAATATGAAAACAATTCTTTTATACTTTTCCAGATATAATGGTTAGTACCTTTAAAACATTTCTAGTTACCTATAGTTTAATAATGAATAATTATAGAACTACAGAGCAACCTTGCAAACAAAATGTTCCACAGTATTTTTTTAAAATGCAAAAAAAACAGGTGGGATTGACTTTGGGGTGAATGGGTGGGTGGGGAGGGGAACAGAAGGGAGCAAAAAGGGGATGGATGTAATACAACAACAATAAAATAAAAAAAATAAAAAATAAAATAAAATGCAAAAAAAGTCATGCATATGTATTGTTTTATTTTTCATAGTTGTGTACAAATAAATACATGTACATAAAGGCACAACTATTTGCTACCCAAACAAGTCCAGCAGTGTCTTGTCCCTTTATCCTTCATTCTCTC
This sequence comes from Noctilio leporinus, assembly GCA_004026585.1. NCBI lineage: Eukaryota > Metazoa > Chordata > Mammalia > Chiroptera > Noctilionidae > Noctilio > Noctilio leporinus. Next base: position 204,604 of record PVIW01000501.1, read on the forward strand.
ATCCCCAGTGGCTCTCACTTTAAATTCTCTTTGCACTTTTTTTTTTGGTGTTTAGATCCAAATTTCTAAATAACACAGTGTCTTGCTGCTCTCTGACTTATGAGCTTGACGAATTATCTAATGATTTTCCGTTAAGTAGGAAGATTTGACTCTTGTCTATCCTCCCGTGCCTCCTCACGACACAGTCCCCCTTTTGTCCCCGCTGCTACTCCCAATATAGATGTATCATAATGTCGTTAGTTCTTTTTTTCTGACTGTGTAAACCCTGTGTTAGAGCTGAGCCTTGAACTAATGATGGTCAATGATGATTACTTCTTCCCCCTGGCATTAATAATTGCCTGCTTTTTTAGTTATGTATTATTGCTATATCAACCCCAAACTCTTCCCCAGGGCTCTAAATCTCCTTTGTGTATCCAGACACATGAGGTATTTTGTTGATTCATCTCTTGGGAGAATTTTCCACCCTCTCTCCTGAACCACCTGCCCCAGGCACCTGGAACACAGCTGACTTTTCCCTCTGGTGCTAAAGTTTCTGTTTCTTGCAGCCAGAGCCCTCCTCTTTGTGATTTACTCCTGCTTTGGTGGAGTGCTCCCTCCCTCCAACAGCTTCATGAGAAAGAGTATACAGGAAGTAAATTATACGAGACCTTGATTGCTCTGTTTTCTCTCTGGAGTATGTAGGATTTTTCTTTGTTTCCATTGTTCTGAAATTTTATGGTAACAGGCCTTCGTGTTAGTCCATTTGCATCCATCTTGCTGGGCACTTGCAGTGAGGAATCTCATGCCTTTCAACTCTTGGTAAACACCCTTGAATTATTTTGATATGTCTTTCCCTTTTTCTTGTCTGTTTACTCTTTCTGGGATTTATTATTTGGATGTGGGATTCCCCTGGACTGGCATTTTAATTATCTTATTTTCTGTTCCTCATCATTTTTAGAAGAGATTTTGTCCCCTAATCCTTTTATTGAGTTCTTTTCATTTCTGCTATTTTGAATTTCCAACCCCCTTTTTAAATTATCTTTTATATATATATATATATATATATATATATATATATAATTCAGTTTTTATTTCCTGGTTGTAGCCTCTTGTCTGCATATATTAGTGATAGTTTTGATTTTTGAATATTCTTTCTCATAGTTCTGAAGATTAGAAGTCTGAGATCAAGGTGGCAGCTAGTTTGATTACTTCTGAAAACGTTCTGCTTGGTAAACGGCCACCTTTTCCCTATGTCTTCACATGGTCTCTCCTCTCTTACTGCATTTTTCTGTTTGTTTGGGCCTCTGTTTTTCGTATGAGGGCTCTCCTCTGTTAGCTCACGCTGCTTGTTTGGCTGCCCGTATTTGAGAGCGGAAGCATGTAGAATAGGTTGGGCAATCCACAGGTGATACCTACCCACCGCCTACATTTAGAGGCAGGGGTCTGGCGGGGCTGTGTTGTTTATGAAACTCCCAACGATAGTATCTTTAGGGCTTTCCTTGTGGGCTAGTTAATTGTCTACAGAAGTATCTTCAAATCTCTTGCGTGGGGGATAAAGGCTGTTTGCTAACTACCAGCAGCCAGGTAAAGGAGGAAGGTAGGAATGCCTAACATTCAGTATTTGAATGTTCCAGTAATATCTAGGCCTACAAAAAAAGCACCGGACCCTCAACTGTGCCTGGTTAGCCTGAATCAGAGATTCTGTTGAACTCTCTTGAAAAAACAAACCTGTCTGTTCCTGACTTCAGTAACCTGAGTACCTAGAGCGGGAGGGAAGGGGTCACACAGACTGCCGGCCAGTCACTGGCACTTGGAGCAGCAGGGACAAACTGTTGCCGATTCCTGAGATTTATGGAGTTGGGGTGCCACTCAAGCTGCCTCCCAGTTCTTGTTACTGTGTATGTGTGTACATATGTGAGTCTCATGGACTATTTGAAAGTAAGTCGCAAACCTTATAAGACTTCATCCATAAAAATTTAAGCGTGTGCCTTATATGAACAAGGATTGTTTCATACATAACTACAATGCTATTATTACATCTCAGAAAACATTACCCAGTAGTATCATTTAATGTACGGTCCATGGCCAAATGACCCTTTTTGTCTCAAAATGTATCTTATATTCTTAAAGTACTCCTCAAAATGCAAAAGAAGATTATACTTTTTCTTCTATTGCAGATGACAAAAATAAGATTCCCAAATAGTACGTATGAGCCAATGCACAATAAATATTTTGCCAGGATTGTTGACATATGGCTTTTTGTACCTACAACCTTAGAAACCACTTGGGGTTTGAGTCAGTTACAGTAAGAGGACCCTTGGTTTGGCAGCCCGATGGCTGGTTGTAAAATTGCTCTCTAGTCTATGATTCTGTCTTTTGACTCCTATAAATAATTTTTTAACATTTCTGTAGTTTTGGGGCCTCACTCAATTTTTACCTACTTTGTCCTAAAAATCTCTATTTACAGAATTAACCTGGTCTTTGTCAAGCTGGTACAGTTCTGAGACTACAGGGTGAGGTGTTAGGCAAAGATACATTGGCATTTGCCTCTGTTCAGCATCATTGCTGTTAAATTTCTTTACTGCAGAACGGTTGGGTACTATACGCAAAGCAAAAAATGTGCTAAGAAATCCCCATGTTCAGTTAAATAACTCCTGTAGTTTGAAATATGTTTGTTATAGTAGCTTATGTAAGGGCCTTAAGTGTACTTTATTATATACAATAATTAAAGTTTGGAGCTCCCAGTCTAAACGTTCGGAAAGTGGCCTCATGCTTACTGCCTGCCCTCCCTACTTTTTCCTCCTTTCACTTCACGGAAACAAACCCCTTGACTCTGGCAACCACTAAACGGACAGCTGGAGGACAGAGCGGGAAGTAAGAGTGGGAGGGGAGGGAAGGGGATAAAGGGACAGGATAAAGCAATAAGGTAGGGGTGGAGTGTCTAACAGTTAGGGGACCCACTTCCTGAAAAAATCTGTGAAGACCTAACCAGTTGAATTTCAGTACTTTTTGGATCTAGGACACTTCCTCAGGCTGGTTTACCTTTCCGTAATTCTCAACTAGCAGTCAGACAGGGCGGAGGGACCCGGAAAGCAGCTCTGTCAGCTTTTACATTTAACAAGGCAGCTCAGCTCTGCACTTGCAAACCTTCTTCTCGCCCCGTTTCTCCCCCAGTTCTGGCTGGGGGCTTCCTGCACCTAGAAATGACCTGGACTTCAGGGAATGATGGAAAATCTGGTGCTTCAGGTCCTGACCATTCACTCAGGCCTTGGCTGGCTGGTCTGACCGGCTCACCAGGGTTCCTATTAGCACACATAAACTTTAAGACAGAAAAGCCCTGCAATTTATAGTCTTGCATTAACATTTGTACCTGCTATGTAGGAATGCTCAGGTACATCGTTTTTCCTTCTTACCTGCCCTCCCGCAACTCCCCCGAAAGCTTTGAGCCTGGAGCTATTGTGTAGCCTTAGTTATTCCTGTTTTCATTCTTTGACTCAGGTTAGCTGGTATTCAGATTGATATACTCAGGAGCAGCTGCTTTCATGCTTTGGATTGTATAATGTAGGAAAAGATGTGTGACTGTGTGAATAACTAGGAAACTTTGTCTTTCTTCATTATCGTTGTCAAAACAGAACTCTCCCCAGGCCTCCTAACCTTACAAAGCCTTGTGATGTCAGCACCAGGTATTTGTATTAAGCTTCTTATTGACATACAGAAAAGACACAGATCCTAAGAGTACAGCTTGATAAATTGACAGAAACTCCACACACTTGGTAACCAGCATTCAAAACGAAAAGTGATCATTACCAGCACATTAGAGACCATCTCCCCATGGTAACTACTGCCTGACTTTTCACAGCAGAGATTCGTTTGAGCCATTGTTTGTATATTTTATAAGAACCTAGCTCCACGTATTTGACAAGTAAAGCAAAACAAAATATCTTTTAAGGCAAGAAAGGGGAGCAGCTTAGACAAGAACCTAGTATAAAGGAACCATGGACATGGACAACAAGGGGGGATTGACTTTGGGGGGAATGGGTGGGTGGAGAGGGGGACAGAGGGGAGCAAAAAGGGGATGGATGTAATACAACAACAATAAAATAAAAAAAAAAAAGAAAAAGAAAAAATAGAATAGAATAGAATAGAACACTCCCATAGCCCACAAAATACATTTAAAAATTCCACAAAAAAAAAAAAATATATATATATATATATATATATATATATATTTTTTTTTTAAGAAAAAGGGACTTAGAAGCCCATTTATACCTTGAGGACAAAGGAGAATCCAGAGTCAGAAAAAGCAGAATAAGAATGTGAAAGCAGCGTGTTTTCTTTCACTATTTCTGAAAGGAGTGGTAACATGACTGCAGGGAGTCAGTCACACACTGAGAGTGACAGTGGGTCCAGAGCACCTGTGCAGAAAATCATGGTAATAGAAATGAGCATACAGTGACCATATCCTAAGGTTATGTGCTTAGGGGAATTTTTTTTTTTTTTTAATTTTATTGTTGTTGTATTACATCCATCCCCTTTTTGCTCCCCTCTGTTCCCCTCCTCACCCACCCATTCCCCCCAAAGTCAATCCCACCTGTTGTCCATGTCCATGTTTCCTTTATACTAGGTTCTTAATATTTGCCTTCTGACTTCTGAGAAGTTTAGTGTGTGTGTGTGTGTGTGTGTGTGTGTGTGTGTGTTCTGCTGCTTTACAAATTAAATCATAGTAACTTTCTGGGGTGGGATGTCATAGACTCCCTTTTTAAGCCTTCATGTACAATAAGGGAGACCCCACCTTCCCATCGATGATTCCCAAGGTGCCATGTCAGAAGTAGGTTGCTGGAAGGACTGTTGAAGCCAGCTTATCTCTTAAATGTTCTAGGAATTTTGTCTTCTTTGATTAGGTTGGTCTATGAAAATAGTCTTTCAGCCTTCAGTGGACTCCAGCAGCTTTATCCCAGGGTAAACCCTAACATCTGACTTTCTAGAGTCTTTGATTATTCCCAAATTTCAGATTAGTGTCACAACACAAAACATGAAGGAAGTAAGGTTCTAAAGTGAAGATTTAAGTTTACTTGCAATAGTCTCAGAATTTTAAAATGACATGATTGGTGTAAGAAAATATTTTCACTGTTTTGCTTTATAGAAGCCACTTGGCTCCACAAAGTGGAAGACCATTTTGTAGACATGGCGTGATAGAAATTGATGGCTTGTTTAGTAGTTTTTCCTTAAAGAATTGAAAATGTAGGCCCTGGCTGGTAGCACAGTGGATAAGGTGCCAACCTGAGAACCCAAAGGTCGCTGGTTCAATTTCCCAGCCAAACACATAATCAGGTTGCAAGTCAGGTCTCCAGCCATGTCCATGGCTGGAGAGGCAGGTGAAAGGCAACCATACACTGTTATCTCTCTCTCCCTCTCTGCCTCTCTCCCTTCCTCTCTCTCTGGAAATAATTAATTAAAAAATTTTTTAATTAGAAAATTAAAAATGCTTTACATTTATATCTGAAGTAGTCCAGCGAGACATATGTTTAAATGGGATAAATAATTTAGTAAAGGTCAGTAGTAAAATGGAACTAAGTTTTCACTATGCAAACAAAGACTAATTTTGCACTAGGGAAATAATGCCTCCTATCAAGGAGCAGTTAAGGGGCTTTATCTTGCTAGCTGAAGGAAATTCAGTTATTCTCTTCTTGATAAAAATTACCTTTGTAAAACTATATTTTCTGTTTTTTAAAGGTATTTTATTTAGTATACAAAGTATTCATAATAGTTAAGGCATTTGTAAAAGAAAACATTGACTTTCTCTACATGATTATTATTTGGCAGACTTCTCCTTCTGTTTCATATTTAAGGTACCTGCAGAATACAGATGTTTTAGATAAGAACATCTTTTATCTGTATTTAATATTAAGATTACCCTTATGTATCTTAGCTTTCATAATCATGCCTAAAGCACTTATTTTTCTGTGTTATACTCTTAGCTTTTGTGTTACTATTAGCTGCCTGGCCTGAGTCACATTCTAATGAATATTTTACAGCAAATTAGTGAGAGTAAAAAGTAAGTGCATATTTACCAAACAAATAGAGCAGAATTTATACAGACAAATGAGTGTTGTCTCCTTCAAAATAGAGCCCTCTGAATTTAGAATCTTTTTTCCAATAAGGTTGCATCAGAGGCCAGGGCCTTGGCTTTGAGACTTAAAAGTAACTTGGAACCAAATTCAGTAAATAAAGAGTGAGCGACCTATACAGGGAAAGGGCAGCATTTCTCAAGCCGCCAATGCAGAAATTGTATTGACAACTATATTGGCATCAGTTCCATACTTTCGGAACAGAACTCATCGTTCCCGACACATACAGGTGCCCATGTTTTCTGAGCTGAACTGAACACAAAAACTTACAAAGCATATTGAATATACTCCACCAAAATTTTTAGTCTCTTATACAGATATCTATTTGCTAGCATGGATAAACTGTTTTGTTTTTTGTTTTTTAAATCAGTATTTAATATAATACATTTGACAAAAGCAATGAAAAAGTGTTGTCTGTAGACCATCGTAAGTAATGTGGGCCAGTGGGTCATAGTGCTCAGGGGCCGGGAGGAAGCCAGGCAGAAAGCCCTGTCTATGCTCATCTGGATGTGTCAGGGCCAGCTCCGGGGTGGTGGACTTATTGGAGACACAGAAACTCATACCAATCATTTTTAAAAATCTCTTTGCAGAAGCCAAAAGCCCCAGCATCTCCCACCACAGAGGAGGATCCCTGCCTTTCTTTTCCTAAACCCCCGGCGGACCCCGCGAAGATTAGAAGAATAAGCAGTGCCCGGGCACGCTTGTTCAGGGCGGCCTCCCAGGGGACTCTTCTGCCAGACCGGACCCTTCTCCCCGCTCAGAGTAAGGCCAAGCAACGATCTTTAAAACCTGGGGGCAAGCATGTCTCTTGAATTTGCACACAAAAGCTATTTTCATATGATTTTTCAAACCTGTCATGATTTTTATGTTAACTAAGACTTAGTTAATACTGTACAAAAGCTGATTAGGTGATATTGTTCATATATTTTTCTGGGTGTTTATAGAGAATACCTAAATATTACAGTTTTCAAAAAATCACTACTTGGTAGAAAAAGAACATTAGGATAAGGATCTTCGAATGAATGGGTTTATCGATATTGGATACATGATTTTTAAATTAGAGTTTAAAACATTTTAATTTTGTTAAGCATATTTAAAAGATTCATACAATGTACACTAAGCTTGGGTCTGTGAAAATACCTTTCTGATCCTATAGGAAAAATAAGCAAAATTTAAATAGGGTTTTTCCTGCTGGCAGGCATCTTAACCTGGGGACAGAGGGACTAAAAACCTGGGATTCTAAGGCGGGAGGTCCCCAACAATTGCAACCCGGGGCATGCTAAGAGTTTTTCAAACAGTAAGACACACCCCCCATTAGTGGGATGACAATCAATTTAGTGGATTACACCAGTGTTTAAAAAAATGAAGTAGACTTGCATGAAATAGAAAATATTAGGGTGCATTGCAGACAATAAGGGTAGATATGCTTCAAGAGACTTTACTTCAGCCACATACATGGGTGTTCAGAGCCGTATTATAAATTTATCATGTAGTATGTTTATATGAAATGGTATTATAAACCTATTGTTACTCTATGTGTCAAATATGTTGGAAAACCACCTTACCAAGGACCGACAGGGTGGGCCCTCCTTCTGTCTGAGGGCTGATGATGAGGCCTGGGTCAAGGGTCAGTAGTCTCAGAGGGGAGATAGTCTGAGGACGGGGGCTCCAGGTCACCAGCACCAGAGGGCCTGACTTGTTTCACACACCAGCGTTATCTTTTAATCATCAACATGCAAATGTAGATCTCATGGAAGAAGAGTCCATATATATGACTTCTTATAAAAAATCAGAAGGTCTGGCAACTCTGGGCCCACCCCCTTTCTGTGTAGCCCCATGGGAATGATTGGAGCTGAGTATATGTACCTCCATTAGACCAAGACAGGATCTGCATGCAGTTCCCACGTCTCCCAGCCCACTTCACTCATTTTCCTGTCTGGTTCCTGTGGTCCCTAGTGACCCCTGACACAGCTGAAGAGGTAGACTCAAGGAGAGAGGAAAAGGCAAGCTGCACAGAGTATGTGAGTGTCACATAGTGATGCTGTCCGGGAGTCTAGTTGCCCCTCAGTATGGGTGGGGAAATTAGTTCCAGTACCCCCTGCAGGTACCAAAATTCAAAGATGCGCAAGTCCCTTATATAAAGGGGAGTATTATTTGCATATAACCTATGTAATCTTTTTGCATACTTTAACTTATCTCTAGATAACTTCTAATAGCTAATGTAATGTAAATACGATGCAAATAGTTGTTTTCCTGTATTGTTTAGGGAATGACAAGAAAAACATCTGTAGGTACAACCTTCTTAGGCCTAGCAATACAGTACGTATCAGCAACAACCTAACACTTTTTTTCTATTTTCGATCAGAGATTGGTTGAATTTTCCCTTGCAGAACCTGCAGATATGGAAGGATAACTGTGCATAATTAGGCAACTTACTTGACCTTCATGTCCCAACTTGTTTCTTTTCTAACAGTCGGTCGATTGAAAATGTATTGAGCCCCTACAAAGTACCAGGCACTGTTCAAGGCCACCAGAGTCCTGTCCTCAAACAGCTTACAGTCCAGTGAGGGAGGAGACAGACAATAAGCAGGAAGACAAAGAAATGGGGTGATTTGGGTTCTGACAAGCGCTATGAAGATTAGCAGGGCAATGGAATGGAGAGTAACTGTGACAAGGGAATTGGCGTTAGCTCATGGTCTTTGAGAAGGTGGCACCTGCGTTGGAATGTGCATGATGAGAAGAAGGCGGCCATGTAGATATCTGTGGACAAGTGCCACACTGAAGGGACAGCAAGGCCGGAGATGGGTGCAATCTCAGTTGGGAGAAGGATCCAAAGGACAGTGTGGCTGGAGAGTCATTAAGCCCAGGAGAGTAAAGGAGGCTGAGGGCAAGGGTGATACAGGGCTGGGGGTCAGGGTGGAGGAAGGTCCCGGATGTTTTCTGCTTGCAGCGAAAAGCAGGGTTTAAGCAAAGGGGGAACATCATCCAGCTCACATTTCTCAGCTGTAGCTGCACATTTCAATCACATGAGGAACTTATCAAACGTTCCCCACTGGGGCGCCACAGCAGACCAGACAAATCAGCAAGGCCTGGTGACTGCAGGAGCCAAGTCCCCGACCAGATGAGAGGGGCTGGGATCTGCAGGTCAAGATTGGAAGTGAAGTCGATCTTAGATAGGAGCAGGGTCACTTCTCGTAAACAGGATGCAAAGCCGAGTGACCAGTTGATTAGGTGATAGTTTTGCTTCTGAACCCAAATGCCGCTTCCGTGTTGAATGCATTTAACCCTCAGTAGCTCACCCTGAGAACCCCGCTGCATGCAGAGCTACTTGCTGAGCTGCTCTCATCTTTATGGAGGTGACTGAAGAGACGGATGTCTTGCCCCCCTGGCTTAGCCCCTTCCCTCCCGGGCTGTCTGGCCCCTGGCCACTGCACCCCAGCTGTGCTCTGGGAGGTGCCATCTGCGGTGTCATGTCCCAGCCCTGAGCCAGCTCCATGCCTCCAAGCTGCCCCAAAGCACACCTTTGCCATGGTTCTTCTATCTACCCCATTTGCAGTTGCCCCTCTTCACCATTTCCATCACAGCAGAGGTCTGTGTCAGCACTCAGGAAACAATAGCAATCAAGGGTCATTTTCAAAGCCCAATTAAAAAATGTATTTTAGTGCTCTAGCCTTGTGATCATCCATCATCGCCATTTGCACAGGACCTCCCCGGGCTTGTTTCTGAGCCTCTGTTGTTTAGAAAAGGGATCCTTTCTTGGGTAATTGTAAAGGCAACGTGTAGACGGAGGTGCATCTCTCCCTTTGGTGTGAAGTCATTTGCAGCTCACGCTGCTGCAGGCAGGGCTGGAGGTGCCCTGGCAGGCGTGGAATTTCTGATTTAAGAAAATGAAAGGGGAGGAGGTGTGGGAATCATCCTACCAGGACCGGCACTTTAATGGCTTGGTGTTCCAGGTGGGGTTTTTGGCCCGAGGGAGCAGTGTTGCTAACACCTCCTGCTATTCGAGTCAGACAGAGACCCCGGTGCAGTCCCCACCTTCTCACCCATCCCTGTCATCTCTGCCACCACTAAGCCCTCCATGGGCTTTCTAAATGGGCTTACTACATACTTTGTGGGTCTGCATCCTCCTTTCCTGCCCTGGCCTTGCTGCCTTTGTCACTTCTTGCCCTGCTCTTCCAGCCCTCCTGTTTGCTCGCTGCTGAGGCGGGAGGTGGGTCAACACAAGGGTCCTCAGCCCTTGGAGCAGCCTGCAGAGCCTGGGAAGCCGAGCTCCCAACCGGACATGGCTTTGAGCAGCGGCCTTTATCTTAATGGACCATGAAAAATCATTTTCTGTGTGTGCCGTAAGGGACAAGAGGTCAGCAGGCAAACAAAAATATGATTGCATCATCTTCTTGCTGAAAACCTTTCCCTGTGCCTAAAGGAGTGTTTGCCAAACTGAGTTCCAGGGAACATTTTAGCAAAATATTAATAGATTTTCCTTGGAAAAAAGGATTCAGTGCTGAAAGAAGCCTGCTTACCTTCTGTCCTCTTGGAGAGTCACAGTACACATGAGCATATTTAAAGGGTTGGTAAAGCCATCTGGTAAAGAAACCTGTTTCATTTTCATTCAGCCCAGCATTTCAGAAATCTACCTGGCTGTGGAATGTGTCTTTTGGGAAATACTGACCAAACAGGGAAGTTGGCAAACTTTTTCTATAAAAGGTCAGATAGTAAATACTTTAGACCATGTAGGCAAATATGTAGTCTTTGTTCAACCTACTCAACTGGGCCATTAGAGTGGGAAACCAACCAGAGACTGATTTATGGCCACTGAAATTTGAATTTCATATAATTATATGTTACAAGAAATGTTTTTTTTTTCTTTTGATCTTTACCCCCAACTATTTAAAAATACAAAAATCATTCTTAGCTTGCAGACTATACCAGAACAGGAGGCAGGCCAGACTGGGTAGTCGTTTGCTGACTCCTTGTATGCACAGCTCTGTTGTGATCTGGCCCCAGCCTACCTTCTAGGTCCTTCTCTTGACTCTTCCTTCATACCCCACTCTACCGTCTGTGCACCAGCAATGTGGAACTCCTTGCATTTCCCTACACCCTCCCATCCTGTTACAAGCCTCATGCAGGACCTGCTATATAATTTGTTGGACGCAGTGCAAAATGAGAATGCAGCGCTCTTTATTCAAATATTATTCAGAATCCCAAGATGGCAACAGCAGAGCATTAAACCGGTATGGGGCCTTTCTAAGTATAAGGCTTTGCTTGGCTACCCAGCTTGTGCACACATGAAACTGGCTCGGACCCAAGGTTTTTGTTCCTTCTTCTCAGAACTCCTTTTTGCCTCCTCCTAACCCTTCAGAGTGTTTTGCAGGCTCCGCCTCCTCTATGACTCTGACCCTGACCAACTCTTAGCCCTTCAGCACTCTTCTCTCTCTGGGGCCTTATCTGGCGCCAAACATTGCATTTCTCTGTCTGGTATTTCTCTCTTCACACACATCTGCTTCTCTGTCTTCCTTACTAGACTGGGCAACTTCAGCAGGTAATGAGATTTGCTCTATTTGTATAGCCCCAGAGCCTAAAACAGGGTCTAGTATATAGTAGGTGCTAAAGAAAGATCTGTGAAATGGAACTGTACCTGCGTGCTAGAATCCTTTTGAAGTTAACCCATGAGCCATGACAAAATCAGTGCAGTGTGCTGCAGGTATTTGCCAGGGAGATGCAGAGCATCATCCTCCCTCATGCCCAGTTTGATGGTAGAGGTCCTGCAGGAGTTAGAGTGAGCCCCAGGGCACCTCTCTACCATAACTAACAAGCTCACCCAGTCGACCGTGAAGATACAAGGGCTGCAGGCAGCTCCTTCACCTATGAATATGGGTGTTTTTCCCTCTAGAGCACCAGCCCCATGATAGCCAGGGTGTCCTGTTCACCACAGGACCACCAGCCCCTGGAAGGGCACCTGGTGCATGGCAATGGGTTCTGAATAAATATTTATGAGGTGAATGAATGAAAGAAATGAATGCTAAAATACAGGCACAGGCTAAAGATGCTTTGTGATTCATAGTAAAGCTAAGGTAGTATGGTGCTATGGGAGGGAGCCCTGGACCGGAAGTCAGGACCCTTGAGTTCCATTCACAGTAATGCTGGTAACATTGAGGTTGGGAATGTGCTAGCACCATATAAGTCACTAGGCCATTTCATTCTCACCACATCACCAAGGGGAGGGGACCATTGCAGAAAGGGAGAGAAAATTTGAGTGGCCTTCCCAAGTCACACAGCCTGCACCTGACCTCAAGTCTCATGAAGGGCAGAGCCTAAGCCCTTCCCACCACATGGTCCTTCTCTCCCTGAACTTCCTCTGTGACCTTAAATGAGTCACTTAACCTTTTGGGTTCTCAATTCTCATCTGAAAAATGAAGGTGGGACTAGCCAGCCTCTGTGGTTTCTTTTCACTTTAAAATTCAGTGTTTTGGAAACAAGGTACTTGGTCAGAGGAGTAGATTAGGTGGTTTTGTTGTTGGTTTTTATTGTTTTTGTTGGTTCAAGTGCGCAAAAGGAAGCCTTGAGTCATTTTGGAAAAGGTTGCAAATCAATATTTTTCTGTGTGAAGCTCATCTCCCCTTTGAAAAAAATGCATTTTATCACAGACTAGAATACAGTAGCAGCGTGATGTCAAGCGCTGATAAAGGAAGTATTGTATTCTAAGACTCTGAAGTCATTAACAAGATAGATGTTTCAGCTCAGAAATTGGACAGCTTCTTGCAACTCTATCTTATTCCTTGTTAGCAAAACTTACAGAGCAGGGTGTTCAGTACACCCTCCACTCATCACCTAGTGATGGTCCGCTAGCCTCTACCACCCGGTCCCTGCCCCTCTGCTCAGCTGTCCTCCTCTTCTCTCCTCCAACACTTTACTCCTGCCGCAGGGCCTCTGCTTTTCCCTCTGCCGAGCATGCTGCCCCTCGTCATCTGATGGCTAGGTGCTTCACTTCCGTCAAGGGTCTGTCTACCATGTCCACCCTATCCAAAATTGCTACCTGCCCCCATTCCCAGTTTCCTTTACCCTTCTCCAATTTTCTACTTTTGCTCTTTTCCATTGCACTTATTATCTTACATACCTTATCTATTCTGGTATATTACTTATTGTCTTTATACTGTATACCTATAAGGATGCCCTATAAGGTCAGGGATTTTGTTTTGTTGCTGATGCACCCCAAGTGCCCAGGACAGTGCCTGACATCAGGGAGGCATGCAATAAGTATTTTTTGAATCAAAAATTACTAATGTGGTCAAACTTAGAAATAGGAGTTATTGTTACGGAATGCAGAGTATCCGTGTGAACTTAGGTAATTCATAAATCTAAATTCAGGTGTTTGCCTTAAGTAGACTACAACCTAACAGAAACAAGATTCCGTTCATTTCCACCTGCTAAATTGATGATACCAAGCCTAAGATAGGGGTGAGGTCTTATATGTTCAGGGAGGTTTTATCCATACAGTTGCAGACTTGATTATAAGTAATAACTATTTTTAAATTGTGTCAATTCTTAGGTTGAGAAAAATATTTGGAGATGGTGATTCCTAAAATAAGAAATGCTTAAATGAAACATTTCCTTGGTTAATACAGAAAAGAAGACAGTGGAATCCAAAGAAACGATTAGGATGGGGGACTCTGTGATGAAAATCAATGGGAGTTATGTCACAGAATCGAAGGCTGCTGGCCACTTGAAGAGTCACCTACTTCCGCTAACTGATGACGGAGGCTTTGGCGAAATCAAGGAAAAAGAAATGGTCCAAGGGGCAGCATCCTTGCCATCTCAGCCCAGAAGCGGAGGGTCAGTATTTTTTCCATTTCATTTTTTCATAAGGATAACAATGCCATTTGCCAGTTTTCTGTCTTATGTAGATGGTTGGTTTGCATTTTCTCACTTATGCCAAAGAAATTTTAACTTAATGATACATGAGTAGGAAAGATTTCTTCTCACAGCTAAATGAGTTGGTTTTACATCATTCCCCATCTAATCCTTAGGAAAACATTTATTCATACTTGCCAAAATGCTGCTTTGGTCGGACTGTCAGAACAAAGTCTTTGCTTTAGTTGGACTCTCCCAGCCGCCCCTGAGTGGTGATGAGTGTTCTGTTTATGTTATTTGGGATTCTTGCCTGGACTGGAATCTCATTAGCTTCCTTTCACTTAGTTTACTATTATTAACTCCTCCAAAGAGTAGATGCTTAATTTGTTTTTTTTCTCCAGTAAAAACTTGGATTAAAATTTTCATTTTGCAGATCCTTTTGTAGTTCATAAGTGTGATGATTGAGTGTTCACGCTTTTGTGTGATATGTGCCTCCCTCCAACCTTGTTACACCTCTGGCACATTACCTGTCTGATGTGAAAAAAAAAAACAACTCATTTTGCAAATTAATAAAGTAGGAGAGACCTATGGATTTGGGTTATGAGACAATCTCTCTACTAATCCCTCATAAAATGAATGTTTGGGAATGACTGTATTTCATACCATGTTCCTAATAGAACTTTTTTTTCCATCCCAATTCTCACTGGCACCTTCATCATACCTGCCTCCCCCCTCCCCCACCTACCTGAGAGCCCCTAAGTTCAGACTGTGTTCCTGGCTAGGGCTTTGCCCAGAAAATTAAGAGCAAATACCCTACCATATTAATGATTTGTAAGAAGTGTCCATTTTATGGACCATGGGGATTCTCATCTGGTGTTTTCCCAAGGTACAGTTGAATAACTGGGGGCCGGGGTGGGAGCAGGCTCTGTTTTCCAGTCCCAGCCACTAACAGTGCTCAGATAGGCAGAAGGTCTTGGGCTAGACAGGGTCACTCAAAGATATTTTCCTGTGACTTTCCATTGGGTCATTATGGACAACTGCCCAGTTCAAATTGGCCTAACAAGATTACATTCCATGGGCCATTTTAAGACCAAGTATTTGTTACCCTCACTTTAGATTTCAGGCCTGGCTTTGGTTTGTACACATGCTACGTGCTTAAAACTTTTCCCTGAACCGCCTGCTTGGCAGACTGGTTAGCTGAGCTGAACTGACCTTGTCTGCTGACACAGCCTGACGAGGGTCGAACACGCCGGATTTATGTTAGGCAACCCAGTAATCCTTGTAATGTTGCTTCGCATTCAGAACATTTTTTTAAATTAAAGGAAAAATGCAATGTCTCCTTAAGTGGAAGAGAACAAACTTCAAATTGGGACTTTGGGAGTTGCGCACAAAACCCGACACTGGCCATTGCAACAAATCTTTTCCAGTTGGTGAGTAAGAATGGGCTGCAGCCTTGGAGCTGTGACATAAAAGGCAGCCAGAGCACTTGTGTTCCTTGCAGCGCTGAAGTGAGAAGGAAACATTTATCCTGCTGCACCCATCCTTACCATAATTAAAGCTGAGTGGGAAAAACCGGACAAGAGCTATTTTTTAAGTTTAATTTAATTTTCGCAAACCTTCGGATGTTGCAAAATAATCTGGCAAGCGCAAGTTCATGTCTTCCCCAGTCTAAGACAGCAAGGCATTTTCAGTTACATGCTTTATCCCACAAGCAGCAAAGGAGGAATTGATGAGGGATTGGACGCACCTCTTCCTGACTGTCCAAAATTATGAGGCACTGGCACTAATTGTTAAGTGTTTTCTTTTTGTTTTGTTAGCATGACTTTTGCATCCTGGAATGATTGAGTCTGAGCAGCGTATGCAGCACACCCTGGCAAGTTTAACTTCCAGTAACAGATTTGCTTTTTGAATCTTTACCTCCTTTAATCATTGGATGGGATTTTGTTGAGGTGCCAAAAAAGTTTTTATACAGTAAAATTAAAACAAACCAGCAAATGGAAACTATTAGCAGTTCTTTCATTAATTACATTTGTGAATCAGTCTGGGACACTTGATAATTACTTCTTGTAAACATTTAAGCGAATAATTCCAAGAAATGATCTGTACTATGCAGTGGAGTATTCCCAGTTTTGATGGTAAAGCCTTACCCTCAATTAACGTTTTTTTAATCTTTAGCATTTAAACTGGAAAACAAAGAGTCTTGGCAGTGATCTGGGCTATCAGAAGAAGGCAGGGAAGGGAATACACAACTAGAAAGAGGAGAGGCATGAGATGACAGCCAGTGGAGAGGAACATGAGCAGATTGTGTAGAGGGGACCGGGGAGGTAAGGTCATGGTCCCCATGCAGGGCCCTTACATGTCATGCTGAGAACTCAGGCTGGGAAGGGAAAAAAGCCAGATATTTCAGTGAAACAGCATTGGTTTGTGCACCCTTAATCTAGAAGATAGATAACTCAGATACGAGATGGATTGGAGTTTAACTTGATGCTGGTTGTGATGGAAAAGGATTTCCTAAGCAAGGTATCATCGCAAACAAGGTCTTGGGGAACTATTTAACTTTCCAAAAGAGAACACACACTCAAGCACTTAACAAATTGTCATCTTAAAACAGTGTGCCAATTACAACAGTCTCTGTGTGTTCATTTAAGAATTCATTTAAAGTTTGGCAGGCTTGCTCTTCAGCAACACTCCATTTTCTCTTACTTTGCTATATGGATTGAAAACAGCTTTCATTAAAATATGCACACAGCAGTGGGCAAACATAGGTTTATAGTGGTCTATCTGTGTGTTCTGCACTCACAACTGTAAATCTAATTTTGCCAACCCCTGAATGTGTATAAAACTCCTGTCCATTCATCCATCCATCCATCCATCTAGTGGTTCGATCTGATGAAATCCTTTTCTGTATCTGCTTAAAAACTTTTTAAGGGTTTCTGTGTTAATATTGTTCACACTGTTGTGGTTTTGAAAGGTAATTTTTAGCAGGAAAGGCCGAGAGCAGTCAGTCATAGAGAATCAAGAACTTTTCACTGGGAGCCAGTTCTCTGAATTTGGTTATTCGCTCAGCCACATAGCTTCTCTGTACGCTCTTTAGCAAGTGTGTTAGCACTTTCAGGGGCTCAGTTTTTAATCTGTATTATGGAAATAACTGCTCCTTCACTCCTGTCTCTTCCCAGCTCTCACATAGGCTGTGGAAGAATTAATAAGACTTGAAAGGATTATATATAAATTGTTGAGCACTGTTAGTATTATTGGAGTCAAAAATAAGAAAAGAGGGCTTTTGAATAAATATGGCAAAGCAAAGGTATTCTGCAGAAACCCAATCAAAGCAACAAAGAATTAAAAAAAGAAGTAAGTGCCATGAATGAAACAAACAAAAAACATGGTTCCAACCCCAAACTACAAAACATGCAGCACACTTTACACTGCATTATGGACTTCGTCCCACCACCACCCCTCCTTTTGAAAGTGAGCTGTCTTGCGTTGTGTATTAAATCCTGCTCAGTCCATGTTTGGAGGAGGGCAGTTGCAGTCTTTCCTGTTCCTCTTCCTAGAGGTGGTTAGTGGCCTAGAGCTGGCTACTCAGAATTCCCCAACCCAGCAACCATAACATTTGGTTCAAAGTTGGACACATGATCCAAGCAAGGCCAATGGAATTCTTCCCTGGTACTTTTGCCAGAGCCTTTGGGGACAGTGATCTTCTTTCAAGTCCATTCACTAGCTGTAAAGATGATGTTGTTTTGGAGCCAACAGTGGCCAGCGTATAAACACACAGAATGGAGATAATGACCAAGTTCAAGGATGCTACATTAAACCCCTCGATCCAGCTGTGGCTGAGGCCACTGCATCCATACTCCTGCCTGCTCTGTTTTGATCCAATATGTCCCTTTTCTTTTCTTTCCCTTCCTTCCTTTCTCCTCCCTCCTTCTTTCCCTTCCTCCCTTCTTCCCTCTTTCCTTCCTTCCTTCCTTCCTTCTTTCTTTCTTTCTTCCCTCCCTCCTTTCTTTCCTTCCTTCTTTCTTTTTTTACCTTTCTTCTTTTCTTTACTTATTTATTTTAACAGTGACACCTTGTGCTACTTCAGATTAGATATTTCTTACTTGGAATATTATGACCAAAAGAGCCTAGGAACCTGCCAGACTCTGTGAAATATGGATGAAAATGAGAGGTAATTTGAGAGCAGATACACCTCCTCAGACCTTGAGCAAGAAACAGGTTTTAAAATAACTTAGTCTTTCAGCTCAGAAAGGTGTATCCAATAGTCTTTAATGAAAGAAACAAGGTCAAAGGCATGAACAGGCCACTGGAAAAGTGAGGAGGCCACTGTAAAGACCCCATTTAGGATCCAGATCATGAAGCAACTGTGGGGAATGAAGTGGAGGGTGACATGCTCTCATTTGCTGTGAGCCAGCTATTGTGTGTGTAGGAGGGTAGCTTGATGATCAGAGCTGTAGCAGGGCTTTCTGTAAGTCACAGAAACCTGCTACACATAAACTAAGGAAACTCACACTCCAAATCAAGAGAAATAAAAATTTGGTGAATGAAGGTGCAGCATACCCCAGTTCTCTCTCTGTGGATACTTTTCATTGTTCAACAACTATATGTCTCTGTTTAAAGATAAACAGTATTAGGGCAAGAGTTAACATGAGACTTGAGCATCGGTATGTAAAGCACTTAAAAGATATAGATGAATAAAATGGATCACGAAAGAAATTACTCTCCAAAGACAAGGCAAGGACTAAAACAATTTTTTCATAGCACCACAATAATTATAGATAATGTTATTTATTTTTTTAAAATAGAAGCTCTTTTTTGAATTATGAGAGTTTAAATTAGATATTACTAGGCACAGAAAGAAAAGTACACTTGCAGTTCTCAAAAATGAAAGAAGATGTATAAATGTGAAGAAGAAAACTACATTAGAAATAAAAAATGAGAATAAAAACAGCTGAAAATGCAATGAGATCTAGTGGACAGGCTAGAGGATATCATTTGAAAAGAAATGAATAAAAGGATAGGAAAATGACTAGAGAAATTGAGATAGGCATGACCTGTTTTCCTGAGGGAGAGAATCATCTTCTTCCTGCTCCTCCTCCTCCTCATGCTATCTTACTTTGAAGAGCCAGGCATTCTTCCAAGTAAAGAATGGGAGAGATCAGAACCAAAAGAACCAGAAAAATGTTAAGTCATAGAATAGAAGACAACGTCCTAAGATAAAGATTTGAATCTGAAGCTCAAATAGACACATCGTGTCACAACAAAATTTGATATGGAACAATCTGTGCTAAGGCATTTCCAATAGTGCTAGGCACTAGAACACTACCTGCTACATGCACACACTCAATCAGTAATTGTTGGTTGCAGGGGTAAACGGAAGACAGCCTCCTCTGGTCATGCAGCCCAAACAAGCAGTCACAAGCAGTCACATAAAAGGAGAAAAAGGCAAGCTGCTTCTGGCTTCATAAGGCATCCTTCAGTGCTAGAAGACAGTAGAGTAATGTCTATGAAGTCCTAAGCATACGAAGGATAACCCAGCAATTGCTTGGCCAGCCTTTAGTCAAGGCAACAGGCATTTTCCAATGGGAATGAACTCGGGCACTACAGTGCTCATGCATTTTCTAGAAAAACTCCTACACAAAATGGCGAGTCAAAATTCAAAGCTCAGAAATGAAGAAGCTATGGTAAAAGCATTTGTGGTGAGTACCGACTTAGTTTTCATACTGGATTAAAACAAAACAACTCTGGAAATGATGACTATGGAACAGAAGCCGTGATGATGTCAGAGTAACATAAATCATCAGAATCGGTACTTGGGAGGCAGTATGAGTGCTAATTACTTCACTTCATGATGGGGAGTAGATTTTTCAGCAGCTATAGCCTGAAATTGAAATATATTGTTTAAAAAGAATGATTTCAGCATCCTAATGTTTTTCATTTCTTTTTTCTTAACTTCAGAGAAATCTTTTAGAAACTAAAATCTTTTGGGAAGACCCATTCATCTGAAGTTCTACAATTCCTTCAATTTCACCTCAATTTCTGTTTCTCTGTAAAACTCAAGCAAAATTCATACTTAATACTTTTCATTTACAACGACCTGTACTGTGATCCTGTTATATGTGTATCCTTGACCTGCGCTTCTTCCAAGTCACCCTTCTGTTCTTTCATTCTTTTACCTTTTTATCTGACTACATGCAAAACATGTATTGGAAAAACGGAATGGTGTTCACTACATATTGACAATATTTACTTCTGGGTGGTGGGATCCTGGATGACTTCTTATAATTTCCTTTGTACTTTCTTACACTGCCTGGCCTTAAAAAAATAATAAATATATATTTTTTTCAAAAATAATGGAGTCATCATTCTTTTAAGAAATTGAGGGTAATGTGGCCGAGAAACTGTTCTCATTTGGAAAAGACGGGCATTGGCCAGAATGATGTGGTAGAATTCTACCTTAGTCGACAGTTTGCAGGCGGTAAGCCTGTCTTGGTGAACAAAGCTGTGTGCTGGGGGTTGGAAGGTGTGGGCCTGGACCCCTGTCCTTGAAGGGCTTACACATGCTTCTGGCTTGGCTGCTGAGGTGGGGCAGCTGTAGGAGCAGCATCAACCTCACCTGGGAGCTGGTTAGAAATGCAGAATCGCAGGTGCCACCCCAGGTCTGCCGAATTAGTATCTGCCCTCGTACAAGATATCCTGGTGATTTGCACACACACACTGATTTCTGCAATGCCAGAGAAAGGAAAGGAGAATGGAAAGAAAGGTCCTGTGCATGTAGAGGTGAGAGCACCTAGTTCTGACTCAAGATCCTGGAAGGTTTCCTGAGGTGTGAGGGTTTGGGAAGCCTCCCAAGGCAGATCTGCAAGGGGGAAAGTGTTGTGTACTTTGCTAAAGAAGCAACACAAGCATGTGGGGGGATTTGACTTGTCAGCAGGTTCAAAGAAAGGCAGGTGGTTGGCAGAGCAGGAGCACTGGCCCCGAGGCTCAGACTATGGGGGCCACAAAGAGGGTTTCAGCAGAGGAGCAACTGGCAACAGTGTGGGCGACGTTTGGGGAAGGGCGAGCCTGGGACTGAGGTGACCACTGGGAAACATTTGCAGCAGGTCTGGTGGGAGATGCTGATGCTAGTCAGTTTGCACAGTGACACGCTGTGGAAAAGGGCAGTCACAGCGACTGCCTGCCGAAGTCCTCATGGAGCAGCAATGAGAAATTACAGGGGCTTTTCCCAGCAGGTTCCTTGCAACTGTGGAGCTCTGAGAGTCCAGGGCCCCAGGACACCGTGGACTTTTATTCAAAGGAAATTGAAGCCCAACTAAGCTAAGCTAACATGGTTAGCTACCAAGCAATGTCTAATCAAGTTTATACATATAGAACTTGGATAATAACCAGTTAGTGATTATTGAAAAAGGTACTTGGAGTATGTATATAATCTTTAATGTATATATATTTTAATTCTTGGGCCATAAGCTAATGAATACTGTAGATATATTGAAGGACTTTCTTAAAATTTCGATCTTATACTATTCCTTTAAAAGCATACCCTTTAGCCCTGGCTGGTGGCAGAGTGGATAGGCGCTGGCCTGCAAACCCAGGGATCGCTGGTTCGATTCCCAGCCAGGGCACATGACCAGGTTGCAGGGCAGGTCTCCAGCCAAGTCCATGGCTGGAGGCTGTTGAGACACAACCATATATTGATGTTTCTCTCCCTCTCTGCCTCTCTCCCTTCCCCTCTTTCTAAAAATCATAAATAAAATCTTTTTTAAAAAAGTGCAGAATTTGAAATTAGATCTCTTTGATTCCTAAATTTAAATACTTCATCATTAAAAGAAAAAAGCATATCCTTTAATTTCCTTGTGTTTGTATGTAACTGTTTAAGTAGATTTCTATTTTTAATGTTATTAAGACAGGGTGTTGGAAATTATGTATTTGGTGCTTCAGGCTATGAAGACATAATAAAATGCCCCCTACCCCTTGTTGGTGGCATTGCCAAGTTTCAGTCATCAAAGAATCTAAGACCCTATAAGCAGGGATCAGCTAACTAAGGCCCATGGACTAAATCCAGCCTATTACCTGTTACTGTAAATAAAGTTTTGTTAGAACACAGCCATACTCGTTCATTGACCTATTGTTTACAGCTGCTTTTGCAGTATAGTGGCAGAGTTTGAGTAGTTATGATAGAGGCTGTGTGGCCACAAAGCTTAAAATATTTACTACCTGACTTAAACCTATATACTCAAGTCTAACTCTAAAAAATGAAGTGTCACCTTCTTTTTTTTTTAATTTTATTGTTGTTGTATTACATCCATCCCCATTTTGCTTCCCTCTGTCCCCCTCCCCACCCACCGATTCCCCCAGTGTCACTGTCTCAGTGCAAGGAAAAGCTTAGCTCAAAACTTGTGAAGTTTTCTTTTTATCGTAAGTGTCCTTTAAAATGTCCTTTTCCATTTTACATGTAATTTTTTCCCAAACAGAAATAAATGTATCCTTTTGTTCCCTACCTCCAAATTCTTCCATTTAGTTCACAGTTTACTTCTTAAGATTTAGTTATTGCTCTAAAGCAGGAGTAAACAACTACAACCTGGGAGCCAAATCTGGCTAGACATCTATTTCTCTATCTCTATCTCTATCTATCTATATCTATATCCTATAGCCCCTGAGATAAGAATTGTTTTTTACATTTAAAAATCATTACCTTTTAAATGGTTACAGAAGTACGTAGCAGCCTCCATTTTGCCACTTGGCCCACTAAGTGTGAAATACGTATTGTCTGGTTCTTTCCGAAAATGTTTACTGACCCCTGGCTAAAAAACTTAGTCAGAATATTTGGAAGAACTGTCTGAACTGGAGCAAAATCTGAATTTTAGACTAGTTTTGAAGAAATAGATGTTTTAGTTTTGGTGCCTCTTTTGGTCCAGCAGGAGATATTGCTAGTGTGACAGATGCATGGCCTTGCCTAAAAAATTTGATTCTGATTTTTCGAAGTGAACTATAGGACCTTTGTCAACAACTGGGACGCACAGGCCTTGCTTTTGCTCAGAAACCTGTGGGCCACTTTCCTCACCACTCCAGCCTGACTCCAGCAGGAACCACGGGAAGGGCACACCTGAGAGATGGCAGAGATGGAGCTAAAGCCTGATCACGCCACACCTAAAACCCACCCTAGCACCTGACTTTTGGGTCGGATGAGCCAATAAATTTCATTTATAGTTTGTCAGGTAGACTTAGGTTTTTGTTATTTGTAGATGAAGCTACCTTAACTAATAAAATGGTGTTATTCTACCTCGAAGAAGAATTTCACAGATTTGTTTTATCCTTGGCACGTCACACCCCTTTGTAAAGAAAAAAATCTATGGTCTTTAACAACACGGAACAGGAAGTTAGCTGGGAAGAGGATTTGATTGTAATGGATCACTGCATCAAGATCTAAAAATATCTGACAGGCAGAAAAACACTTTACCAAATATAATACTGAAATTTGTTAAGAATGAGTTTAAGGATATGCATAAGAATGAGCTGCATGTGTAAGAAAAGGCAAGAATTGGCCAACACTGTGATGTGACCACCAAAACCACTAATACAATTTTAGGCTGCATTATTTATAATACCTCCTCCTTGCTCCTCCAGCCATACCTTTAGCTCAATGATGGGTTCTGGACTGATCCAGACAAACTGACACTCAGAGTGACTAAACAGGCTGGCAACAAAATTTCAGACCATATCAAATGGGAAACAGCTGAAGGGACTGGAGAAGTTTATTAATGAATTCAATGATAGTAGCTGTGATCGTTGTAAACATTTAAATACTTACTGTCATGTGCCTGAAACTATGCTAAACAATTCCACATCATATTGTTTAATGCTCACAACCATCTTATGTTGAAGGATCCCACTATTTACCACCCCTTCATACGCAGATGTGGAAACCAAAGGTTAGGTTAGAAACATACCTGAGGTCACACAGTTAATAAGTGGCAGAACCATGGGATTTATTAAGTTATAGGAGATGGCTTAAAGTGGCAAATGCAACATCTTTAGATATTTGAAGGATTGTCAAGAAAGACAATGATGTTTTTCATATGGTCTCAATTAGTAGAACCAAGACCAATGGGTAGAAGTTTAGGAAGACAGATTTCCATTGATTATAAGACCATCTAGTTTCTTTTCTTTTCTTTTCTTTTCTTTTTTAGCAAAGAGAGGGATTTTCTTTTTAAGACTATTGACTCAACCCAAAATTTCTGGTTTACCATAGCCAGACTGGGCAGTTCTTCCTCAGCCCTCATCTTCTTGGACCTGTTAATCATGCTCATTTTCACAACATGTTGCTTGGACTACATGAGAGCACATTTGATTTCTGTTTTTCCTCTGGATTCCCTTTCCCCTTTCTGCCCTTTTCCCGTGAGTATCTGACAGTTTTGTTCTGTGAGTCCAGGCTTTGACCTAGTCCTCTGATCTAGTCTGTGTGCACTGCTTTATTTTTAACAGAGCTCTTTTTCTGATTTCCACGTGTCCTTTGTAGATGCTCCATTTTTTCATCAGAAACGCAATGTGGCAAAACTCAAATTTACTTTACACGTCTAACTGTTCTATTCTCTAACCCCCCCGCCCCATTTTCGTTGGTAGCAACCTTACCATCCTGTTCTTCTTAGTCCACCTTGTGTTTGTTCTTCTGCCTAAAATCAACCACGAAATCCTATGAAGCTTTCATCAATAGGATCTCTTGAATTTGTTTTTTCTTCTTGGATCCCCCTCTCACCCTCAAGGTAAGATTAGTCCTTGTTAATGTCTCTCCAACTCTCCTAAATACTCTTGTCATAATCCTAAATCCCAACTTCACTTGTGTGTATAAGAATCTATGATAGCTCCTCTTTGCCCGTTAAATTAGATCCATTGACTCAACTCAAAGATTCAGGCATCAGTTTCCATAAGCTCCCAGGAGAAGCTTTTCATTTCTATCCTGCTGGCCCAGTGTAATTTTCCCACCCCGACCCCCTACCTTGAGCACCAGCCTTCTCATGCTTATTTCTACCTCTTCTCATGCTACTAGCATACAAGTGTAGACCTGTCATTTGCTGGTTCAACTTTTTTTTTTTAAGACCCACTTTGTGATCCGTATCTTCCTCTTAGGATTCACCTCCTTCTCTATGTCCCTCTAGTTCTTATAACCTGCTGGATTTCACATTCTAGTACTTGTGTAGAGACTCTATTGGAATTTTCCATGAAAAAAAAGTCCCTTAGTTCCTCATAGTAGATTTTAAACTTCTTCAGGGCAACTCCTCCTTAAATATTCTTTATCACAATAACATCTAGTACTGGACTGTTCAGCTAGGTGTTTGTTGACTCAGAACTAAAGAAAAAATAATATTGACAATTTATTAAATTCTTCATGTGTACTAATCACTGTACTAGCTAGATGCATTGCCCTCATAGTAAGATAAGGAAACCAAGGCCTGGAGATTAAATAACTTGCTCAAGTCCACCTAGCAGCTGATAAGTGTTGGACCCAGAATTTGGACCTAGGTAGGTTGGGTCCAAAGCCTGCTCATTCAGTCATGGCACCATGATGGTTATGTGCAGTATTGGTCAATTCCAGTCCTACACTGTGCTTGAGAACCAGTATAACCCAGCACTGTTGAGCTTTTGAAAGTGATAAGAAGGGCCCTTCTTTTGTACCCCTAAGAAATGAGGAATACATAAATGTGGCATTTAGGAAGGCAACTTCATCACTGACCATGTCCTTAGGGAGGGTAGACCAATGACTTTGAAAGGCCATTAGTTGAAAATTATCTTGCTTGATTTCAACAAGCAAGACAATAATGAAAAGAAGGCTTTGTTTCTCTTATCTTCATACTTTCTTTTTATTTCTAGGGGTGATAAATATGGAAACTTCCAGCATCACATCCTGCCAAATTTTTGGTATTTTATCTTTCATAAGATTGATTTCCTTTATTTCTATCTTCTTTGAGATCAGCTTCATTTACATCTCAACTATGGGAGTGTTGACAGAAAGGATCTCATCCCCATTTCTTTGTTCAATTGGCCAGGGACACCTGGCTACCAGAGCTATGTTTATACGTGTATAAAAAATGAAGCAACTGTTTCAGAGTATAGACATTTTTTAGAAGGTTAGCTTGATCTTTTCTGTTGTTTGATAATAAGAAGTGTTGAATCGAGTGTTAAAGAAAAAGGACATATTTATGGAAAAGTGATATTTGGAGAAGCTAATCCCTGGGGCAGTAGTCAGGGTCAAGCAAGACCAGTACTGAACATTCACTGGGCTTCTCAGGCCACAGCAAGCCGGAGTGATGGACAAACGTATGATAGTTCATGGGTAACCCTGGCTATATGTGGCTGTGTATATATATGTATATATACACCCTTTATGACTTTCATAGCAAATATTATTTTTGACAAATAAAATTTTGCTATTTACTATTTACTCAGTGGTTTTTTATTTGTTTGTTTTTGCCTTGGAATTTTGTACAGATATTTGAAAGTAAGTACTTTTAAGTATCAGCTATAGCCAAAGAGAAATTATACCCTTCATAGGCCATTTCTATATTAAATGTAAAAGAAAAACAGGTATATAATCCTGCTATTGACTAGCCATTACTCTTTTATTCGAAACAAAATATTTGTCATCTAGGACTGTCTGAATTTACCTTCAATTTTTTACCATTTAAATTACATCCAAAAATATAACATTTTTAGCGAATATGAATTTAACTTTAAAATGGGAACAGGACACTGTGATACAGTGGAAAGAGCAGTGGCCTGGGTTCCAGATCTGACCTTGCTTGCTCTGTGACCTTGGGCCCATCTGACAAACTTGGGAACATAGTTTTAATAGTTTTGTGTTTGTGTGTGAGTGTGTGTGTGTGTGTGTGTGTAAGTAATCTGGAGAGCGAGAGAGACAGACAGACAGACAGACAGACAGACAGACAGAGACACAGAGAGAGAGAGAGAGACAGAGAGAGAGTTTGCTGCCAGCTCACAAATGCTAGGCTTTTGTGATTCAAGCATACCCAAGTTCTTTCTTATTCTAACAGTGACCTCTTGTGGTATATATCCTTAACCAATGTTTTGATTTGCTAAGTAAACTTTGGGTTTATTTTTGTTGTTGTTTCTATTAACTACTTCATATTGTTAAACAAATGTAACTTGTTTTCAAAAAGATGAATCTTAGTTGAATATTAGAGGTTGATTAAAATAGGACATAGATGACCAACCCCCACTTTATAAACCGTGCTCTGTGGCTTCTCAGAAACTGTATAAGAGTCAACTCGACTCTTCCAGAAAGAGAAATGTTTTGGCTTTTGCGTTGAGAGTGCTGTGCATTTCTCTTCCTCCTAGGGACCAGGCGCAGAGGCGTTCCAGGGCCTCATCATGCCCCAAAGGCTCGGAGCTGAGCAAGCTGCAAACTCAAGCAGGTGAGGTGCTTGTGTTTTCATAGGTGCCCCCCTTCAGCATCTCTATTCATAGAAAAGAAAAAGAAAAAAATTATTTGTACCAAAAATGTCTGACGTTGGCTTACTGTTTGAAAAGTCCAGGAAATGTGTCCAATTTGCCCACACATCAACATTTATTTTTGTAACTTTTTATTATTTTCACAACAGTTACCATTCTTACCATTATCCCAGCTCAAATATCTACAGACTACAGTCTTAACTTGGAAAGTCTCAAAACTTGACTCCAACATAGTTATTGAGTCCAAAACTTTAGTTCAAAACCAGATTACTCACTTAAATTAAACTATATCAACTAGATGATGTCAGTCCTCTCAGTGTGTAAACTATCTAGTTGAAAAAATATGTAACAATATTAATCACAGGCTAGAAGTGATACAAAATGTATCATGCAGGCAAAGAAGGGGAGCAGCTTAGACAAGAACCTAGTATAAAGGAACCATGGACATGGACAACAGGTGGGATTGACTTTGGGGGGAAAGGGTGGGTGGGGAGGGGGACAGAGGGGAAAAAAAAAAGGGATGGATGTAATACAACAACAATAAAAAAAAAAAGAAAAAAAAACAACAAAATGTATCATGCAATGGAATATAGCATTTAGAAGACTGTACTAGGCTACTTTATAATACTGAGTGAAATGAGTATAAATGTAACATTATATGAAAAATTAACTTGCAAAATAATGATATATGCTCTTTATGGATGCAGATCTATGTGGTAAACATGTAAAGTCAAACATGATAAAAATAAGCGCCTGACTTAGAATGGTAGTAACCCTTGGAGGGGGGAGGGAGGCGGGAACTGGTGGCACACAGGTGCCACACAAAGAACATCAACTCCATCTGTAACATTTTGGTTCTTTAACATAAGGAGAAGGATGAAAATAGTTAATACTTCGCCAAAGTAGTTTTGGATATACAAGTGTTTGTTACATTCTTTGTACTTTTATTGTACACATGAAATTTTACAAAACCAAACTAATGTTAGGTTTAAGGAATGTTTTATTATCTTCAAAACGAATTCCTTATCAATAAAATGACTTCTGTGGCCACTGAGAGATCTGAGGTAGACTGATTTCCGCGCCAGCGTTGTTGCTGAGGATTTTACATTTATGTGCTAAAAACATCAGCCAATTAACACTGTGTCAGGTTTTTGTGTCCAGAACGCAAAGCTGTGGTTAAGAACTATAACCACTGAGACAGCAAAATCTTCAAAAACATGCTGAAATTTCTGCTTGACTTACCCAATTTCCTGTTGAATCATAATTTTTATATTTAGCAAACCTAGATAAAAGTGCTTTCTACAATATTAGGTGGTTGTCCCAGACACAAACTTTATCTTTCCCGTCTCTTCAAAAGTAATCACGGTATTTCATGCTTCAGTTTCTACACTAGAAACTGAGTTAGTGTGTAAAAGGGGATTTTTGTGGAGAGCAGGGTTGGAGGAGGTGAGTGAGGGGAGATGTGGAGGCTAGAGACAGCTGCTCACAGGGGCAGCCTAGGGGAGAGTTGAAAGCACACCCCCATACAGTAGTGTCGGGCTAACTTCTGTCCTGAGAAGAAATAAATCTTAGGGACATTCAGAAGGGCCTGTGAGAACCTTTTTTTCCTGAAGGTTAAATCAACTTCTGTGATGTCTGACTCAGCCCTGTAATTTAACTCTTCCTGGCATGGTAACCATGTTACCAATTTTGTTTGCCCTGAGAAACAGGCTGATAACCCAGGTTTCTCATAGAGCTATTCTATTAATGAGTATATTGTATAGAAAGTAAAAAAAAAAAAGAAAAAGAAAAGAAAATGCTGATTTGATCTTACTGGACTTGAAATTTATACTTCTAGTAAATTTAAGTGCATCATAAATACTTATTTATTAAAGATTTTATTTATTATTTTTAGACAGAGGGGAAGGGAGAGAGGCAGAGAAGGAGAGAGACATCAATGTATGGTTGCCTTTCACCTGCCCCCAGCTACGGACCTGGTTGGAGACCTGGCTTGCAACCTCATTATGTGCCCTGGCTGGGAATCGAACCAGAGACCTTTGGGTTTTGCAGGCCAGCACCTTATCCACTGTGCCACCAGCCAGGGCCATAAGTATTTATTGATTAAATTATTTATCTGGCATTGTCTTTTGGCTTTTCACTTGATATATGTTGATTTTACTCATACATGTTGAACTTTGAAGATGTCACATACCTAGGAATATGAACAACTATGTTTTGTTATATTACTTGAATATTCATGTTTACTTTTAGAATCCATATTTGTAATTTATCAAAGTTAGGGCAGACTCACAAAAGTAATGATCCAAAAGATTGAGATGGTCATCTGCAATCTTCTGTCTGCGGTTCCAAAATACCAAAAGCTCTGAAAGCAGAAATAGTTTCCAGACTCAATGACAAAGCCTGCCCTGTATGGATCCAAGGCCACTGTAGTCTTTCATTAGTGTGAACTCACATGTTTTACCACAAGGGACTGCTCCAGAAGACCCTGCTGGGGTGGTATGTGCACGCACCCTATTGCCTTAGGAAAATTCAACGTTTTCTGATTTCTCAAACTACATTTGGACCGAAAGACTTTGGATAAGAGAATGTGAACCTGGGAGATATGGACTGATATTATCTGGTTCAGCTATGTGTTTCATAGCGAATTCTTGCTCATGGCGGAGACAGACTATGTGAAACCTTACAAACTAAAACTATTGACAGCCCCTACATCATTCAGGTATGGCTTTGTTGACAACCCCTTTTGTCTGCTTTTGCTGTTCAAGAGCTCTTCCCGCCCAGTGTGCTCCAGCCCCTCCCGGCATTAGGAAGGTTTAATTAGAGGCCAGCCTAGACTTGCTGCAACCGAGGGCGGCTGTTTGCAGCCGGGGTGCACTGGGGAGGCCCATGCACTGGGGCACAGGTAACTTGTATAGCTCTCCTGCCTCTACATCATCACCGCATGCTTGGAAATTTTAATATGCATTATAAATTTTCTGTTCAAGAGCAATACAAGTATATTAGAGGTTTTGGAAAATACAAAAGAGTACATAAAAGAAATGAATAATCCATAATCTCAATATTTGGGATGACCATTGTCATCTCATTTGACAGAAGAAAAGCAAAGCCACTTGCCCAAAGTCAACCAGCTACAGGTGGCAGAACTAGGACCCAAACCCAGGTAGTGACGGTAGGACCTGTGCTCTTCATAGGCCTTCCTGGTCAGTTTGTCCTTCTTTTAGTTAAAACAACCTAAATGTATATAGGCCACACACCTTTTCATTGTGCTTCCTCTCTCTGTCCCTGTCGCTCTGTCTTCCTTTCTCTCCTTGTCCCTATGGTTTCTAACTCATCATGTGACATTTTTAGGGTCCAGGTCCCCACTGTGTGGTCACTTAATTGGTATTGGGTCCACCCGGGGAGAGCATCGATTTTCTGATGCAATACCCACCCGGTACCACTTTGGCAAATAGAAGCTCAAATATGCCTACAGCACTGTCCCCAAGTGCCACACACAGTGGGCCGCCCCAGTCAGACCATCAGTATTTCAGATCTGGAGATATTTCCTGTGTGAAATGTAATCATGATTTACAGTTTCTAAGATGATTTACATTTTCCCTCAAAGTTACCTTTTAGTTGGCTGATTTGCTGCAAGGCAGAACAGCATAGAGGCCAAGTGCAAAGACTTTGGAGCTACTTGACCTTGGGCAGATTACTTAATACCCCCTGAGCCCCATTTTCTTCATCTGGAAAGTGCAGGGATAATTTGACAACCCCCACACAGTATTGTTACAAAAATTAAAGGCAGGCCTGCTGCACCTGAAGCCCACAGTGAATGGTGGCTGTCACTTCTCTACAGCCTGCATTCCCTTGCAACACCCATCCCTGAGGGTTTGGCATGTCGTATAGCCTGGTACTCTTTGGACAGTGATGATCTGTTGGTTTTTTAATCAGGGAAAGAAATTCCTATTTATTGAATGTTATTAGAGGCTGGGCTCTAGGGTCAGAGCTTGTTCAAGTAACCCTGAAGGCAAATATTCTGATTTCTGTTTTGCTGATGAAGCTGAGAAAGAATGAGGAACCATCCCTTGGTCAACCAATAATGAAGTGGGAATTTGAAGTGAGATTTGTCAGCACCCAAAGCCCCAGCAAAGTCCCCTGCAAAATCACTTGGCACCCCCCAATGATGTGGACATTTTATTTTATATAGGACAGAAAATCCCCACAGACCTCCCTTTTAGAAAACTTTTCATTAAACATTTGCAAGATCTTTATTCTTTACATATCTAGCTTTCTATTTATTCTATATTAGAAAGGGATAAGTTTATGTAAAAACTCAAAACTGTTTGCCTTACTGACAATAAATGCAACATTTACAAAGCCTAAAATTTTATGAAGTATCCCAATGTCTTTACATTATCTTATCTGAATTTAACTTGGGGCGATTTGATTAGAAGACTTGTGGTTCTAATTAATGTTATTTGAGCTTGGGAGCTAAGTGTAATTTAATTCTAGAGTTTATTATTTTCAGTGATAAATAGCAAAGGCTTTTGTTGGTACTCCAGTTATAATTCTTTTTTCAATACTTTTTCTCCCCCTGTGGTGTTTGTTTGTTTTTGTTTTGCAGCTTCAAAAGCTGATGTGCAAGAAAAGGATACAGAAATGGAAATAGATGATGTCCTTTGGAATACAAGGATTGTACCAATTTTGCATAAATTAGAAACAGGTAATAAAAAAGCAGTTTTTGTTTTAAATAAAAAATACCTATGCTTACTTATGTGTCCCCTTTGCCCTGACATTTTTAGTAGTCTTTGACTATCACTTATGTGAAGGTAATCAAAACCAAATGAAGTTATCTATTTATTTACCCAGGATTGTATATAAAATATTCCATGCAAACCTATTTTTTTAGTGAGTAAAATTATATGTTAAATGCAGCAAAAGAGCCTAGTCCTAAAATTCTCCTTGGAATATAAATTAATTATCACCTACGCCACCCAAGGAGCTGCTGATTTGAACTGTTTAGAGTGGCAGTTAAGCAAGAAAGTGAAAGATTAAAAGAGATTTCAGGTCTCTGGAACTCTGACTAAGTCTTATAGGTTGGCATCCTTGGCAGATGTGCCCCTGGTTTCCTAGATCCAAATGTACATGTCTGCTCTCCTTAGGTTGAGCACACCTGTTGGGGATGCTGCTCAGAGCAGGAAATGCTCTGGCACTAGAGTGCTTAGCAGTGAAGGCCCATGATCAGCAGGTCTCTGCCAAAGGACCCATGGGAATCATGTCAGGGTAATGCGCTACCCACCCCCCCTTCTCCCTCTTTGCTGCTGCCGGGGAGTCCATTTCTGAAGCTGAAACAGGCTCCGGGGGAGCTGCAGTCCCGGCACCAGGGCTGAGCTCAGAACCAGGCACACACAGCACACAGCAGGCCTTCACTGGGAATCGTGGTGTGTGTGCTTCATGGATGAGCGAAGCAGCTTGGTAGCCACGGAAGAGGCTCCGGGAAAAGCAGGGTAAATGAGTGCTCCCCATGGCAGACAAGCCAAACAGGAAAGTCCTGCAGAAGGCCTACTTCCTAAAAGGTTCCAATGACCTTGGCTCACCTGATCTCTGCTCCATTGGGCTGTGGCCGGCCAGGTGAGGGGTGACTGAGACTAGGTCGTCAGCACAGCCCACTGCAGCTCAAATCCCTGATGATGACAGTGTGATGACTTTGTCCTCTCTGGAGATGCTTGTCTTCATTCTCTTGTTGGTGAGCCAGGCCTGTTTCAGTCCTGTTTTAGGAGATGGGCACAAAAGCTAGTGAGGAGAGCAGTTAGTTTGGGTAAGAGTTCGGAAAGCCACACGCCAGAAAGAACAGTGGGAGTGGGGTGATGGGGGACAGTGCAGAGGCCCATATGGAGCAAGTCTTCAGCCTGAAGGACGTCAAGGGGTTCTGATGACTCTGCCACGGACGCCAACAGGAATTAACAGGAGGTTGGCGCTGGAAATGTGGATGGATGTGCCTTTTTGGAAGGATTAAACACTGAAGTATGTAATGTGTCTTCCATGGGCAACTTTAAGAACAGCAAAATGGGGCAAGGCTGGGTTACTTGACCCTTTGAGAATCCTTTTTTAACTTTTGATTTTGACATAATTTTAGGCTTCTAGAAAAGTTGCAGGAATAATACAAAGAAATCCTGTATTCTCTTCCTCCAGGTTCCCCAAATATTAATATTTTGCCACATTTGCTTCATCTGTCTCTCTCTCTTCCACCCCCTCTCACTTTTTTTTCCTACACCATACCCCCTAACACGCATACACAATTTTTTTCTTTTTTAAACCCTTTGAGAGCAAGTTGCAGACCCCATGTCACATAACCCTAAATACTTTGGTATGTGTTTTTAGAAACAAGGGCATTCTGTTACATATCTGGAAATTACCATGCAATACTATATAAACCTGATTCAGATTTTTGCCAGTTATCCTAATAATTTCCTTGATAGTAAAAAGAAAATCCCAGATCACAAGCTCCAATCATTTGTCATGTCTCTCTCATGATCTTGACATATTTGAGTACGATCTGTGGAGTTCATAGATTGCCTCTCAGATTGGGTTTGTCTGTATTGTCTCACAATTACTGATAGATGAGGGTTAGGCATTTGAGGCAGGCATATGGGATGAGTGGTGCTGTGTCCCTGAGGGGACGCATGGGATTCTGACTTGGTCCATTACAGATGGTGATATGAACTTGGACCACCAGAGGAAGGTAGTGTCTGCCAAGATTTTCCTCTGTAAAATCACTATTTCCCCCTTGTAATTAATCAGTATCTTACAGGGGGAAGTTCCTTTGAGATAATCTTGTTTTGTGCTACTCATCAAACTTTCACTCACTAGCTTTAGCCCCTTGAGAACCTTGATAGCTCTTGGATTCAAGTTGTCTTTTGGGGCTGTATGGCATTTTCAACAAACCAGCTGGTGTAAAGTGTTAATTTGACCAATAGTTTAAAATTGGGCCCTTGAGCCTTCCTTTTAACTTTCTTTTAAGCTAAAACAGATATCCTTGAGTAGAGCCCACCAGGTTGAAGGTTTTGTGAAGGAAGTTTTAGGAAAATGCCCTGAAGTCTACACCCACAGCCAGGCAGTGGCTGGTGGCCTGGACCCAGGTTTGTGAAGAAACTGCCAGTCACAGAAGAATAAAACAACAAAAATGTTTCTTTACAATAGAGCTCAAGTTTTCCCCTTTTTAAAAAGTTGGTCTAAGTCATTTCCCATCAATTCATTTATTTAGGTGCATAACTGAAAGACATTGAAGGTTACTTAGCCATTGAGGTTTAAGATTTTTTCTTAGATGTTATTGTTGAAAAGAGCTAAAAATGGCCTGAGTCATTTCCTTCTGCAGGCACACACATCCTCTATGTGGGCTTTTAAAAGCACATTATGGTATTTATTTAAGATCGGTTTCCTACTTTTAAATTTTGTGATGGAATCTATCAGAGATAATACTTTTCAACTGAATGCCCCAGACCTTGGATACTTATATTTTTCCTTGCGTTCCATTGTCTGCTGCTTTTCTTCCTTGTATGTCTATTACAAGGCTGCCACTTTAAAAACCTGCTTTCCTCAGATTTCTAACAAAAGCCTTCTGATTTATTCTCCACTTTTCTCATAACCACCTCTCAATAATGGTGGATATGACATTTTGAGATTTTGCTTCATTTGAGTCCTCTGTTCTCAGATGATGAGCATTAGTCACAGAGAAAAATATTGATCATTGATTTAATCAACAGATGCATTAGAAAATAAACATGCTTTGGACTATGATATAGGTTTCCAGTACTGCATTCTTACTAAACCATGTAAAATTGATATAAACATATGTTAAGACAGGACTCCTATTCACTTAGCATGACATCTATTAGAGGGCACTAGACATATAGCACAACATGCTATGCATACAGACAGGTGAGAAATAATAATACAAGATAACATTTGTTGTATATGGAATAATGAGCCTTTTCTGGATGATCCAGAACATCAACAGAACCTTGAAGGACCCAAATCAGTAGAAACTAGAAGGAGAACATTCTAGACCAATAGAACTGTGCTCCAAAGGACTGAAGATGGAGGTGCAAGTTGCCTGCTTCCTGAGCCTGGACAGAGCCCTGGCTGAGGTGGAGGGCTTTCAGAATAAAGGAAACGGACTGAAATTGGAACAATTCCATTTGTCTTGAAAAGACTGCGAGCTAGATAGGCTGGCTGATTAGCCAGTAAGTTGACTTGGTAGGAGATGGATTGACAAAATGAAGAAATAATCAGGCTGATAGAAATGACAAGAGAAGGGGGAAAGCTCAGTTCAGGAATTTGAAGAGGTCCAGGGAAATAATTATGGGGTTTGTACTTATACTGCTTGTGTTTGACACACTTGAACACTTGACCTTAATTAGTAAGTGCTGCCTTCCTCTCTTTGCCCCGACAGAAGAAAGCACTGAAATGGTGTGTGCTGTTTGCACACAACTTCATCACGCTTTAGAGGAAGGAAACATGCTTGGAAAGAAATTTAAGAGAAGAAGTATTCTCCTGAAGACCCTGTATAAACTAGTTGATGTTGGTTCAGACCCGCTCAGCCTTAAACTTGCAAAAATTATTCTAGCCGTAAGTTTTCCTTTCCCCTGGTCTAGTGGATGGTAGCACAAGTTTTGTGTAGTGCTTTATTTGCAAATATCACAAAGGGGATCAGCAGTGCAGCATGCTCATTCAGAATCTTGAAATAGATAAAGGTATTAAAGTTATATTCCAGAAATTTGACTAGAATGTAGTCGTTAAGGACCTAAGGCTGAGGACACAGAAAATGTTCAAATAATCCTTACGTGTGGATTATGGCTAGGTTTAAAAAATGTGGCAGGCAAATACATTCGTAACCGTTGTTCAAATAACTTGACTGGAGAGCAGTCTCAGAGGGTGCAGGCTGTGGTGCCTGCCCTGTGGTTTCTGTTGGATGCTTGATTTTGCCACAGGATTTAATAAATAACTTAAGATAACTCGGGCGATGGACACAATGGCCAGGTGCATCATGAAGCAGCGTTGAAGCAGAGGAACAGCTGCTCATGGTCGTGGGAAGGTGGTCACAGAAGTCCCCTGTGACGGGTGAGAAGAAAAGGCCAGCCACCAAATAAAAGCGCAGAAACTCGGCCTCAAACAAAATGATAGCCTTGTTTGCGGGGAGCACTTTGTTGTCACAGCCATAAACAGTTGGAACCAAAAGATAAGACACAATTATTATACAATGTTCTAAGAGAGCCGCTAACACAAATGAGGCTTTGTTTACCTAGTTTCAAGAAAGTAAAAGCTATGTTAACAACCTATAACTTATGTAAGTTAAAATCTTAAAGTACATAGTGAAAGTAAGCATTGGTATATTTAACCAACAGTGTAGGAGAGTGTCCTCCATTTCTTATTTTGGTACCTTTCATACAGCAGAATATTCTGACAGCATATCCTATGCAGGTCTTTGGAGCAGTTCCATTCTTATTTAGCTGTCATCCTAAAACATTCACCCTCCTTATAAAAATTGTGATGTGACATATGACTCAGAAAGCAACATTTCTTTGAAATAGTGTGTTCAGTAGTACTTAAACCCCCTTTCTTTGATGATAATTGATCACTTTAGTGAAATAGTGTGTTCAGTAGTACTTAAACCCCCTTTCCTTAATGATAATTGATCATTTTAGTGAAACAAAAGGAGAAAAACTACGGGAGAACTTCAAGTCAAAAGCTGCAAGTAGAGATAAAAGGATCAGCATGCTTGCCCAGTTCCCTTTCTGACCCTGGATTTAGGGTGTCTTCTGGCCCAGGAGAGCCCAGACTGATGCTGGAGGGCTCTACAGGTGTAGCTGCCGGCTGCCCGGGGCCTGCCTTTGGTTTTCCACCCAGATCCTAGACATTCTGTCCACACCCAGCCAAAAAAAAAAAAAAAAAAAAAAAATGAGTAAATCAAAGGGTGAGAGATCGAAAGAGATAGAAGGAAAATGGTATGAATTTGTTAATGCTTTGCAGAGAAAGTACTATCTTGGTTACTAAGGGTGCCATTCAAATGCATTACATACATGGCACCATTTAACTATTTTAGAGCTAAGGGCTAAGTGATCTGCCAGGGAGTGAACTTGTTCTGAATGAACCGTGTGTTTAGATGGCGCCCTCTCTGTGACATTGATGGCCCTGCAGAATCAGGGCGGGACTCCTTAGGCTCCCCTCCAGAGTGCAGCGATGGTTAGGCTGTTCCTTCTGATGAAGTCTAAACCCACAAGGTCAGGCCATCAAGTTCAATTCCCACCTGTCCCCTGAATCTCCTAGAATGTTCCAGGCAAGATGTTGCTTGGCTTAGGCCTTGGTGGTGGGGGTAAATTTTTTAAAAACTACACAAAAAGCTGTTGAAAAAAAAGTCAGAAAAAACTAAAGACATATAAGACTAAGAAGTTTTTAATAATGTCTTTCTGCCAATGTTTCGTTTATCTACCAGTTTAATGTAATAATTGAGATATTTGAAATTAAAGTGAAAAAACTGAGTGAGCACAATGTTAGTTCTGATTTCTTGCATTCTTCAGTGAAGCAGGGGCTTGTCTGACCACTTTAATTTTAATCTTTGTATTAAATGGTCTTACAAAAATGTATCATTCTATATTAAGATTTTTTTAGAGCACAAGCATATATACACTATGAATGTAACTATATTCAGGAGGGGAAAACATTTAGCACCCTGTACAGAGGTTAAAAAAGAAAAGAAATGAAATGAATACCAGTATGTCAACAGTGATTATATATAGTGGTAGCACTATGAGTGATTTTAAAACTTTAATTTTTCAAATGTGCTTTAAATAGAAAAGACTACTATTTTTAGCATAAGAAAAATAGCCCACTAAGGGAACCAGCTTGTGCCAGGGACTCTGGGAATAGAGTGACTAACACACCCCTGCCCTCCTGGCTGGCACTGCGGCGGGAGAGACAGACAGTAAACACATGAAGTGGCTGAGGGGCTGATGAGTACTGTGGGAAGCAAATACACCAGAGGAAAGGAAGTGGACGGTGTTGGGGGGTGGGAGTTGCTGTTTTATGTCAGGTAGTCTATATGGTCTTGCTTATAATTTAATATGTTATGACCTTGTCATGCCTCAAAGTCATACTTTTACAGTTATCAAAAGAGAAGGTATAAGAGTTTGCTTTGAATGCAAACTGACCTTATAGCAGACCTGGAAATTGTGAATTATTTGTTGTCTTTTAAATGAAAACCCTAACATTGTTTTTTTGTTTTTGTTTTTGTTTTGTTTTTTCTCTTTACTACTTTTCACTAAAAATATATGACTTGGGTTTGTGTAGGAGTGGGATTAGTTGTATTCATTCACTTATTCAACAAGCTCTATTAAGTACATAACACATGCCATACACTGCCATAGAAAGAGTAATAAATTGTGATTTTTGACCTCAAAGTCTCACAATATAGTGGAAGATTGTTGACTGATTAAAACATATTCCTAAATATTAAGAACAGTATACTATACATACCATTGATACAGATTTTTTCTATTTTCTTTAGTTTATTTTCTGAATGCTTATACAATATTTTTTTAACACCCAATTATTTAAAATGTTTATAATTTCCTGTTTCCATTTTTCTCCCTGAAAACAGAAGGAATTTCCAGTCTGCCATATGTGATGGTTTCTGAGGCTTCCTCAACTGGACTCCTCAGACTGGAACATGCAATTATCCCTTGGGAGCTTGTGAAAATGCAGATTCGGATTCAGTCCTGCTGGGTGGGGCCCAGGGTTCCGCATTTCTAATACTGGCCAGGTGATGCTAAAATGAGTTGAATGACTTGTCTGAGGTTTGGGCTCCTCAGTTGCAAGATGGGAATGACAACACCCAATACACAGGGTGGCTCTGAGGTAACAGGTAAAAGGGCCGGAGCAGAGGCCAGACAGAAGCTGCTCCATGGATAATGCTCCCCTCCATCTACCCCCCACAGTGGGGCTCGTCACCCTCATCACAGTATCTCTTGCAGCGGACTCACAGTGCCAGATGCATAATAAGCGCTCTGTAATATTTGTGGATCAAACACTGAACGAACCTTTAAAAAACATGACTGATAAATTCCATTCTCTTTTTTAAACTAACCGAAACTCATTAATAAACAATATTAAAGATCATTTGAAAGATGCTTTTTAATGAGAAAATAATGGCCCTTATGCCATCCTTCTCACACAGATTCATTTGCTCAGATAACCTTATTCCTACAGACTTATTTTGCACTCTTGCAATGAGAACACACAATGTTTCCATCATGTAATAGCTTACTAATGTCTTTTATAAAACACAGTTTTCAGTTATACTTTTTGTGACTGCTTGATATGAATAGTATTGATGTTCTAAAGTTTATCAAATTATTCCCTAATATTGGGATTTTAGGATTTTTAGGATACTGGACATTTAGGATTTTCTTTTCAATTTTTACTACTTTAAATAAATAGACAGCTAATTTAGGCCATTTGATTCAGTTAGTCCTCCTATACTGTGCTTTTAAAAAAATGTATGAGGTCTATCTGGAAAAAGAATGGTTTTCTTGACATCAATGTAACCTGGTAGCCAAAGAGAGTTGACTGGAATGCACATGTGTGAACAATGACAACTTCACTGTAATAGTCAGTGGGGGTGATAGATACCATTGAGTGAGCATGTGTACTGTGTGGCTATCACATTCAAAATGACCGAGTGAGTGAAGCAGTGAACCTACATCAAATTTTGTATTGAGTTTGACTGTTCCTCTGTGGAAACTATTTGGATGGTTCAGAAGGCCCCAGCTATGGGCAACTGGTGATTGGCAGCTTCACCACAACAATGGGCCCAGTCATGCATCATGCCTCATACAGAGTTTTTTTGAAAAACATCAAATCATCCAGGTGACTCAGCCCCGCCACAGCCCAGATTAGGTGCCCCATGACTTCTGGCTTTTCCCAAAATTAAAATCACCTTTGAAAGGGAAGAGATTTCAGATCATCAATGAGATTTAGGAAAATATGATGGGGCAGCTGATGGTGACAGGGGGAACTGTGTGAGGTCCAAAAGTGCCTACTTTGAAGGGGGCTGAGGTGTCATCGCCCCATGTACAATGTTTCTTGAATCTTGTATCTTCTATAAATATATCTTTTTCCTAGCACATGGCTGGATACTTTCTGGACAGGCCTTCTATACTTCCTTACTGCCCCTGTGTTTAATTTACTTGAGTATTTTTGTGTGATTTAGATGGGAATTTCAAACTTTGAACATTACTTATCATTATCTCAAAGCATAACAGAAATAGCCTAAAAATAAATATATATACTATCTGATGAGAAAATGACTTTTTAATAAAGAGAATCATACTTTCCTCTTTCCTTTTCTTTCACCCCCACTATGTTTCTAAGGTCATGTGATCTGAAATTTTGGCATTCATCTTCCTTTACTTTTGTGTTTTAAAGCAGTTACTCCATTTAATTAAATTTATCAATACCTTCCCCCTTTCTGCATATACTTTTTAAAAAGTAACTGATAATCTCACATATAAGCATGAGACTTTATAAAGTAAAAAATAAATGCTTATTATTAAAATGTGCTTATACTAAATACCATTTATGTTAGATAGTTGGCAAATAAGTGGCTAAAACTTTTAAATGTTGATGTCTTTTGAATTTTCCTTTATGTTTTAAAAATACTCCTCTGCACTTTTAAAATGAGATGTTTGTGTTTTAAAATTATGGCAGGCCTTTACTTCCCTCCACAACTGAAATGTGTTTTCTTTCCCTGCAGCTTAAAGTGAGCAGAAAGAATCTTCTTAATGTCTGCAAACTGATATTTAAAATTAGCAGGAATGAGAAGAATGATTCTCTGATTCAAAATGACAGCATTCTGGGTGAGTATCATTCAGCACTACT
This sequence comes from Noctilio leporinus, assembly GCA_004026585.1. Lineage (NCBI taxonomy): Eukaryota > Metazoa > Chordata > Mammalia > Chiroptera > Noctilionidae > Noctilio > Noctilio leporinus. The sequence goes on from PVIW01000501.1 coordinate 245,937, forward strand.
ATTGACCAAATGTTGCCCTTGAGTGCCATGTTACAATTAAAGATAGCTGGAACGTTTTATCTAGTATTAATGTGGAAGTTGTGTAATACCTATTTTTCCTCTGTCCTTCTCTGTGCTTTCCACATTCCATTTAATCCTTTGGAACCTAGGAGGGTAGTCTGCTATTTTTGTAATGCTTGTAGTAACATTATATGACTTTGCAAAGTGTTCCCTGTTTAAAAAGTCATTTCCTGGTCTTGGATTTATTACTAGGGGGAAAAAAAAAAACACATTTACTAGAACTTAGCATAATTGAAATTTCTGTCTTTTGAAATAGTAGGAATGACTAAAACTTGGAAAGCTTCTATAACTATTGCTATATTACTATAACTCTTAACAGTTTATTGAAATATAACTCTTAAATTGCTTTAATAGTTATTCTATAATAACTCAAAATGTGTGTAATCAAAATAAAAGTAAATATTACTTTACTATTATTTACTTTTGGTAAATATTAATAAGAGGCAAGAGATAGCATTTAAAGAACACTTTCTTATTTATATATTATAATCCCATCCTTTTACTGTCATTACTATTATGAAGATTTAGCTAAAAGTAGGTTTTCGTCTTTCTACTAATCAATAATGTGTAACAAGCATTCAACATTCTGTTCTGACTAACATTCTACAAATTGTTTTTGATGTTCATGTACAAACACTTTAATCTCTCTCTGTCCAGCTGATATAATCACACATTTGTAATAATCCATCATTTTGACAGAATCATTATTGGAGGTCCTGAGAAGTGAAGACATGCAAACTAACACTGAAGCTTTTTTATACTGTATGGGGGCCATCAAATTCATTTCTGGAAATCCAAGATTTCTTAATGAAATGATCAGCGGAGGTGCTGTGGAAATATTGATGAATCTGATAAAGCAAATAAACGAGCATACCAAGAAATGCAGTGCACGCTTTCCTAATTCAGGCCACTTGTTAGTCCAAGTAAGTATTTTATTTAAAGAGGTAAGATGTGTAAAATTAGTTTTCATGTTACCTAGTGACAGTCAGGTGAATGTGACAGGTAACAAATGGGCTGTTGCCTACAGGCAGGGGTGCCTGGCCCTGGAAGTGAAGGGCAGCAGTCACCACCCAACCCCTCCCTGTGTGTGCCCATCCCCCCTGGAAAGGCCCTTCCGTGGCTTTTCATGGAGCAGCTGTCCATGCAGCTTGCAGCCAAATTTTCCACCACCCTGCAGAGAAAGGAGGCCTGGAAGCATGAAAAAGCAGCACCTCTTTGCAAAAACAATGGCATGTTACAATCAGACATAATTACATGGAGATTGTTCATGATGATGGGTAGTAAATGTCATGAATCTGTATCTACAATAGAAAACAGAAAGTTAATGAGACTGAGTGTATAATTGTTGGGCAGGGGGGATGTGTATAGATGGCATGGAGGCCTGGGACTGTGGGAATGAAGGTAACAAAACTGAATACTGAATACATTTAATATGACCAGGGCAGGAAGAAAAAATGTGTTATGTGTTAGTTTTATTACTTCTTTTGTGGCAGGTTAAATTTCATAGTTAAATCATTTTCACTGGAGCTGCTTTAGCTCTCATATCCTTTTTTAGATGAGATTTTACTCTTTAATAGTATTTGTATGTCAGATAATAGCATCTTCGATGTAATAATTAATGAGATCTGAAATGTGCTTGTCAATTAATGAAGATTGATTAAGCACTCAAAGCCCTTGAAACCTTTGGGAAAATGTGTTAAAAATTAGATTTAGGCCCTAGTATAAAGAAGCTCAAAGTGTTTATGATGATTATTAATTTTGGATTTGTGGTTTTGTCTCCATTTTGAAAAAGATTTTGAAAACCTCTTTTCATTACAAATAATTCAAAATTCTACTTGTTGTGTCATCTTTTGACTAGGAAGGCTTAAAAAACATTATTTTCTTACTGCTAGTGCTATTATTGAGTTATTCAAATTTTCCTTCAATGAATAGTTATTTTGGTTATATAATTATATTTTTTATTAAAATGCAAAAAGTATAAGAAAGAGTATAAAAATAAAACAGCTTTTGTTTTCTCCCTGAGATAACATACTTCCAACATTTTAGTATCCATTCTTCCAAGCATTTTAATGCATATACATGCGTACGTATGTATAACTTAATGTAATTCTTGCTTTTTGTCATAGAACCTGCTATTTTTAATAGTTGTTTTTGTTTGTTTTCCATCATTATTTCCCCTCCTTGTTTCTCCTGTGATGCATCCAGTTAGCCATCTCTGTTCATACTAATGTACTCAGCACCTTTTAATACACTCATAGGTTTTCAAAAATAGTGTAGAAATGCACCTCTCTTCTCTCATTTAGTATCAGCAAAACCCCTGTGAGTCAATTCTATAGACTTATTTTATTCTTTTTAATTGTAGCATAATCTGTGATCAGACTATAATCAAATAATCAAACATTCTCCTGTTGAGAGATGCTCACTCTGTGGTGTGGGGCACTATGGTAACTTCCTCCTCACTGCCTACCAGTTCTCACCAACTGGCCATTTTCTCAAAGCCTTCCTCTGAACCTCCCTAGGGCCTGTTGCTTATGGCTGAGTCCTCTCACTGGGGCACAGTCAGCCCCCTATCTCCTCCTCCAACAAAGGACAGTGGGCTGGTGGTCACCAAGTGCCATTGCATCAACTATACAATGTCACTATGTGTGTGTGTGTCTACAGATTTGGAGGGAGAAGAGAAACTGTTTTAGGCTGTTTCATTTGCAGAGTCCACTGAACTGGACATTCCATCATGGATGTATAGTTAAAACAAAGTAAAGCTGTTTTGTATCATATGAATGATAAGATGTAAGCAACAGATAAAAATCTCTGCTCTGCGAGTGTGGAACACTAACTGGCTTTTGAGCAGCCTGCTTATGTGCAGATTCAACCAAACAGATCTGGCCCAGGTACAGAATTGTTTACACCAACTTTCAGAACCTGGTAACTCTAGCTCCTGAGGCATTTTTTAAAAGTAACTTTAATTGAAAAAGTAAGTTATTTGTGGCTACATTAATAAAATAATGCCTGTAAGCCAGAGAGAACATGGCAAGGCAGAAAAGATGAAGGCAGGCAACTTTGGACAGCCAAGACTGCCGGTCCTTTATGACTTTCAACCTGGAGAAGCTCAGTAGCTTTAGTATCCTTTCCGGGGACCTCCTAGTGTAAACCTTCGTACAGTCTAGCACCTGGCAGAGTGCTAGTCCTCCTGTTTCCCTAAAGCAGTTCTGCTGGAGGTCATTGAATGAATGGAAAACACCTGAATCTGGATCCTGACGGTTGTGTAGGATTTAGAGAAAGGGATAGGACAAGGTGTCTTTGGGGGATACTGACGAGGTAGGTGGGTCTGTCCAGAAGGGTTCTAGCAGGGAGGTGTGCAAATGTGATTCAGAGGCTAGGGTGTTCTGGGCCTCCTATACCAGGCCAAGGAGTGTGTTAGAGCAACAGGGAGCAATTGGAGGTCAGTTTGTGGGAAGAAGAAAATGCGATCAGAGTGGCAGAAAGATGAATGTGTACAAGATATTAAACTGATAAAGAGCAAAAGCTGAAAAGCGATGGTAGGGGAGGATGTGTCAGTGGTGTGGACAGATTGGAGAGTTAAGATCTCATACACAGAAGCCCCCATGAAGAGGTTGTAGTTCTTAGATTTTAGACTGATTATCCTGGAGCTAAAGGAGAGAGAGCAAGGAATGGGTGTAAAAGAAAATTTCTCTTCAGTGTATGGGCTGATATGGCTTAGAGGAAAAAGTACTGAAGTGTTGTGATTTTGAAGGTTTTCTTCATGTTTTTTTCTTACATATGTAAACATATAGTACATATATGTTTATCACTGTGTGGCTGCCATCAAAAAACATTGGTGACACAAGTGTTTGTGGAGTGGCTGCTCTATGCCAGGCATGTTCTGGGTGCTGAGTAAGAGAGTGGAGGACAAGATAGCTGTCATAAGAGGCTTACTTTTTGGTGACCCCTTTGTCCAGATAATACTATTATAATGTCTTATTCTTCTACCAAACCATGGTATTTCTACATGCTCAATACTGCATTCAGTTCTGCCTATCAGACACCTAATAGTATTTTGAGAAGGTTGAAAGGATCATTGTTGATGCTCAGAGGAACTGAGGGGCCACCCCCTGTGACCCAAGTGGAAGCACTGACACTCCATTCTGACAAACCCAGAGACATGAGTGTGTCTGTAAAGGAAGTAAAGATTAAGCAGTGCATGTTTTGGGAGAGCTCTCTGCAACTTGGAAAAAGAGACATACGCCAGATAAAAAGCAAGGTCCCCTAAGTGCCAGTAGTAAATTGACCAATAGAAACAGAGATTGGTCTTCATTGATCTAGAATTATCCCGAGGTGTTAGGCTCAAAATGTCTGAGTCATCTCTTTGTTTAAGATGACTTGGAAAGGCTAACAGAAGGCATAACACAGGAGCAAGGAAATTTGCTGCAGTCTGTGTGGCCTCCATCTGCTCCCTTTCTGGGGAGTAGAGAACAATCTTTTGTAAATATTATAATCACAACCAATCCCACATTCCCCTGCTACCTCACTTGTCTTCTTGACCCTTGAGATCATCATATAGAAAGTTGTTTTACTATAACTGTAGAAAACCTCAAGGTACTCACATTTATAGTTGGATAATTCATAGGAACATAATGTAACTATTAAAACCTAGGTTGACTAGAATATTTCTATTTTTTCTTGTTCCTTTGTACTTCCAACCTTTTTTCTTTACAGTCTAACCCATTTGATTTTGAGTTCAATCCTTAGAGAAATATATTCTTTCTCTGCTCCACATACGTTTTTGAAGTTAAACTGTTCCGTAGCACCCCAGACAACATGATTTGCTTTTCCTCCTCTCATATCAGTTTCACTTCTCTGGCCTCTAAGCCTGCAGGCTTCTCCCCAGAGGGTCCTTCAAATCTGAATCTTCTGCCCTCCTCATCAGCACATCTCCAGTGCCATGTTCTTCTGTTCTCTAAATAGGAATTTCTTAGGGAGGCCAGTCCTCCTACCTTTGTCCATCCCCATTCTGTGCCTTCACTTTGACTTGAGTTTGGGGATAAGAAAAGTAAATTAAACAAAGAGAGATGACTCAGACGTTTTGAGCCTGAATATTTTAGAAAGTGATATTATTATTAAAAATTAGAGATTTATACAAGGAACTGATTTGGTGAGAAGAGAGAAGGAAACAATACATTTAGTCTTAGCATAAGACTTTGAGACTTCTGGCCCTCCACAACTAAGAAGGAATACAACTACCTCAAAGCTAGACACAACCAGAAGTTCCAGAAAATCAAGCTGCAAGAAAGTCAGCAAACAAAGATGTAAAGAAGAAACACTCATCCAGACAAGTAGGAGGGACAAAGCCAGGACTGAGAGGATGCAGTGTGGCAGTGGCAGCTATGGCTGGCTGGGAGAAAGCAGTCACACATTTAAAAAAAAAAGTAGGGTGGGACACCTGGGGAGCACACCCAGCACCAGACCCGACTGTGTAGCTCATAGTTCCAGTGCCTGGGAGTATAAAGCCTTATTGTTTCTGACTATGAAAACCAGTGGGGGTTGGGGTAGAAGAAGAAGTTGCTGGTTTCTCAGCAGTGTCTGTTTGTTTAGAGTCCCCCACGGTCCTAGAACATCCTCAAATCCATTTTCTCTTGGAACAATGGCCAGGGCAGTGGGGCAGCAGTCCCATACAGGATATGGGAGAAGTGCCTGGAAAAGGGGCAAGTGCTAATCAAGTATCATTGTTCCCTCTCAGACCCCTGTCCCACATAACAGCACCACAATGTGCTGAAATGGGTCACTCTACACTGACAAATACCTAAGGCTCTGCCCCTTACAACATAATAGGTGCACCCCCTCTACCTAAGGCACAGAGGCAAACACAGGAGCCTATCAAGTTGAGGAGACAGAGAAGTATGACCCAAAAGATGGACCATATCAAGGTTCCTCTGGGAGAACTAAGCAACAAGGAAATAGCCAACGTAATAGACAAGGGGATAGCAAACCTAACAGATGCAGAGTTCAAAATAAAGATGCTCATGACTTGACAGATATACTTGAGTATGACAAACACATAAGGGAAGAAGTGAAGGCTATACTAAGTGAACAAAGGAAAATCCACACAAAACCAATGGTGAAGGAAAGGAAACTGAGGTTCAAATCAATGATTTAGAACATGAGGAAGAAATAAACAGTCAACCAGCACAGAATGAAGAAATAAGAATTGAAAAAAGGAGAGGCTTAGGAACTTTTGGGACAACTTTAAACATGCCAACATCTGAATCATAAGGGTGCCAGAAGGAGAAAAGGAAGAGCAAGAATTTGAAAACTTGTGTGAAAAAATAGCCCTGGCTGGTGGCACAGTGGATAAGGTGCCAGCCTGCAAACCCAAAGGTCGCTGGTTCAATTCCCAGCTAAGGCACATAATCAGGTTGCAAGTCAGGCTTCCAGCCAGGTCTGTAGCTGAAGGCAGGTGAAAGGCAACCATACATTGATGCTTCTCTCCCTCTCTGCCTCTCTTCCTTCTCCCCTCTCTAAAAATAATAAATAAAATCTTTAAAAATATAATGAAGGAAAATTTCTCTACTTTGGTGAAGAAAATAGACATACAAGTCCAGAGAGCACAGAGGGCCCCAAACAAAGATTGAAAGAGGACCACACCAAGACACATAATGATTAAAATGCCAAAGGTTAAAGATAAAAAGAGAATCATAAAAGCTGCAAGAGAAAAGCAGAGAATTACCTGTAAAGGGGTTCCTACAAAGCTGTTGGCTGATTTCTTAAAAGAAACTTTGCAGGCAAGAAGGGACTAGCAAGAAGTATTCAAAGTGATAAAAAGTAAGGACATGCAACCAAAATTACTCTATCCAGCATTGAGAATGGAAGGGCATATAGAGTGCTTCCCAGACAAGGTAAACCTAAAGGACTTCATCATCACCAAATCCTTATATGAAATGTTAAAGAGACTTACTTAAGAAAAAGAGGGTCAAAACTATGAACATTAAAACTACAACAGATTCACACCTATCAACAACAGGATCTAAAAAATAAAAACCAAACAAACTAAGCAAATAACCAGAGTAGGAACAGAATCATAGGTATGGGGATCATTTGGAGGGTTATCAGCTGGGAGGGGAAAGGGGGATAAATGGTGCAGGGATTAAGAAGCATAACTGGTAGGCTCAAAACAGACAGGGGGAAGTTAAGAATAATATAGAAAAGGGTGAAACCAAAGAGCTATATGCACAAACCATGGACATGAACTAAGGAGGGGCGGGGAGGATTGTTGGAGGGAAATGGGGTACTGGCTGGAAGGGAGCAAAGGAAAAAGAAATTGGGACAACTGTAACAGCATAATCAATAAAATATACTTAAAAAAAAAAAAAAAAAGGGAACTTTCAGTGCCAGCAGAATAGCCAGTGGGACTATGTGGTAGGCAGTTTCAGATATGCATGGCTGCTTAGCAGAGAAAGTAAAGTTGAAAAAGCAGTTTAGGATCATCAACATGGAAGTAATGGTTGAAGTCCTGAAAGACAATGAGCTTTCTCAAGGGGAGGGTATAGAAAAAGAATAGAGGAGGGCTGGGGCAGATTCTGTGAAATGGCCACATTTGTGGGATGGGAAGAAGAAGGATAGGTGATCAGAAAAGTAAAAAAGGATGATGATGTATGAGAGAGCAGATTTTAAAAGCAAGGATTGGTCAGCTTTGGCAAATACTGTGGAAAGCACACAGAAGAAGCAGAATTCTCCTTTGTTAAAATTTTTTTTTTTAATTTTTAAATTACAGTTTATAATCAATATTATTTTATATTAGTTTCAGGTGTACAGCATATACTTTACCAAGTGTTCCCCACTGATATTTCCAGTACCCAACTGGTGCCATACGCATTATCACAATATTATTGACTATATTCCCTATGTTGTACTTTACATTCCCATGACTATATTGTAACTACCAATCTGTACTTCTTAATCCCTTTACCTTTAAAAAAAAATAGTTTATTATTTTTCAGAGAGAGGGAAAGGGAGAGAGGGAGAGAAACATCAATGTATGGTTGCCTTTCACCTGCCTCCAGCTATGGACCTAGCTGGAGGCCTGGCTTGCAACCTAGTTATGTTGACCTGGCTGAGAATTGAACCAGCGACCTTTGGGTTTGCAGGCTGGCACCTTATCCACTGTACCTTTTTAATGCAGCCCCCTGACACCCCTTCCCTCTAGCAACCATCAGTCTGTTCTCTGTATCTGAGCCTATTTTATTTATTTATTTTTTAGATTCCACATATAAGTGAAACCATATGGTATTTGTATTTCTCTGACTAACTTAATTCACTTAGCATATTACCCTCCAGGTCCAATCATGCTGTTGCAAATGGTAAAATGTTATTCTCTTTTTGTAGCCGAGTAATATTCCATTGTATATATGTACCACAACTTCCTTATTTACTCATCTATTGATGAGCACTTGGGTTGCTTCCATAACCTGGTTATTGTAAATAATGTTGCAATGAGCATAAGGGTACACATATTCTTTTAAATTAGTGTTTTGACTTCTTTAGAAGTGGAATCACTAGGTCACATGGCAGTTCAATTTTTCATTTTTTGAGAAAACTTCATACTGTTTTCCACAGTGGTTGCCACAATCTACATTCCCACCAACAGTGCATGAGGGTTCCCTTTTCTCCACATCCTTGCCAGCACTTGTTTGTTGATTTACTGATGATACCCATTCTCACAGGTGTGAGATGATATCTCATTGTGGGTTTAATGGGAATTTCTCTGATGATTAATGACTTTGAGCATCTTTTCACATGTCTGTTGGCCATCTGTATGTCTATTTAGGTCCTTTGCCCATTTTTTAATTGGATTGTTTATCTTCCTGGTATTGAGTTGTATAAGTTGTATAAGTTCTGTATAAGTTTTGGATATTAACCCCTGAGATGTATTGATAAGTATATTCACCCGTTCAGTAGGTTGTCTTTTCATTTTGTTGATGGTTTCCTTTTCTGTACAAAAACTTTTTAGTTTGATATAGACCCATTTTATTTATGTTTTATTCTGTTTCCTTCGCCTGAAGAGATATATCAGTAGAAACATTACTAAGAGAAATATTTTACTGCCTGCATTTTCTTCTAGAATTTTCATGGTATTCAACAGAAATTTATTAAATAAATTAAGATCAGAATTACCAAAATTTGAAGTTTCAAAGAACAATTACTTCTGACAAGTTAAAAAATTAATCATAAGAAATTGAGGTGACAGAGTTAGAGGTGGATTTCAAATCTTGAATCTTCTTTGTTATTCTGGCTTTGAAAAGCTCTGTGGAGAAGATAGCTGAAGAGAAACTAAAACTGTATGGGGGAGGGGAGGTGTGACACCACTATTCCCGCAGCCCAGAATTCTGGGTATTTTCTGCTTTATGAGTTTGGCAGACTGAAGAGAGGCTGGAACTGAAGTCTAGAGATTCAATTAAGCAGTTATTTAAATTATATTAGTAATTAAGGATTGTACCAAGGTGATTAAAATCTTTTAAATCATACTTTAGTTATATTTAATAGTTTTAAAATGTAAAGATTAATAAAAGTGTATTTAGGTAATTAATTATTATGAGTATACATACTTAAGCTGAAATGTCTGTTAACTCATTTTCTGGGTTAACCTGCCTATGGGAAGCCTGACTCTCTTCAGACCACAAAATCAGAACCATGGCAATAACTTCTACTGATGGAACCTTGCTCTGGTTTTTGAAGGCAATAAGCTGAATACCTATAAAGTGGAAGAAAATATTCCCATGGTTATATTTCTTAAATCCATACAGATAATTTTACTGGAGATTTGATAATTAAACAGAAAAAATATTTTTAAAGTATCTTTTGAAAGATTTTGCTTGAATAGAAAGCAGCAGATAAGGCCATTTATTTTTCTAATTGCTTTAATTGAGGTATATAATTTATTAAAATACAGTGAAATAATCAGATCTGATATGTTTGAGGAGTCTTGACAAAAGCATACAGCCAGGTAATCCACACCCCTATCAAGATGCAGAAGATTGCTCAAAATTTTCCTCCCACCTCTTGCCAGTTAATTCCCACCCTCCTACTCCCCACTCCAACCAAGGGGAACTATTTTTCTGATCCCTTTCATCATAGCTGAACTCTGCTGTTCTAGAATTTAATATAAATGGAATGTACAGTGTGTACTTTTTTGTGTCTGCCTTTTTAAAAAACAATTTTCATTTTGAACTAAGTATAGATTCGCAACACGTTGCAAAATGGGTACAGAGAAATCCTATGCACCCATGGCCTAGCTTCTGCCATGATTAGAGTCTATTACTGAAACAAGGCAAATGGTAGTGTGCAACATAGTTAACTGAAGTACTACCTCTGGCTTCTTTTGCTTATTAGCATACATTTTGAAATTAGATGAAACTTTTTTTGGTTACAACCTTTGGTATTGGTTACTAGGCTTGCTAATTTTTTATTGATGTACTTGTTAGTGGGAACAGGATGGCTATTTTCTACATAAGAAGTTTTCTGTATGCTTATAAAGATACCCAGCAGGATAACTAACTAGTCTCTCACCCAGTCAGCACGGGAGGGGAGGTGGTCAGAGCCTAGCTCTTCCCTTCCTTGGGAAGTAGCTACATAAGGGCAACTCACTTTATCTCAGATTATCCAGAGACAACATGTCTGAAAATTTAGGGAGACTCAGAGGCCCCAAACATGCAATGTCTGAGGTTTTGACCTGGGAAGTAAGCGAAAAGCTAAGGCAGAAGGGAAGGGGGAGAAAGATATCTCCGTGGTAGAAGGATGGCAGCTTCAGTTGAGGCAGTTATGCCTTCTACTCTTGAACCCTCAGATCAGAGGTGCCCACCTCATCGCAGGCTGCTGCCCCTGTGGGGGCGGGGAACAGCTGTGCTCACCAGCAGGAAGTGAGAGGTGGAGAGCGGCCAGGAGGGTTAGGCTGAAGGAAGTCTCCTCACAAGGAAGAAACATCAAGAGTAGGAAATAAGCATTCATCCTCCTGCTATTTCCAGAGAGAGCCATTTGCTTTCGATTGCTGTCATATCAGCTTCAGTCCCATCTCTTCCTATAAACATATTAGTGGGACATAAAGAAACATCACTAACTTTAACATTGCTACCTTTAGTATGTAATTATGAAATTCAGTGTTGTTACTTGGTGGTTCTTGCATGCCTTTTCAGATTCATTTTCCTTATTTTACTGCATTGGCCTTCTGTTTATATGACATTCAAAATTTCAGCTACACTGGTACACTTAACAGCCACAACTGGAAGAATCTACTGCTTACTCATTTTACCAAGGTAACTGATTTAGGGACAGTAAATAGAGAAATATTAATAAACATGGTCAAGCATTAAATAGCATCTCAAAGTAGGACACTGAGGGTTTGAGGAGAACAGAACCACTTCCTGCTGACTTAGGACACCCACAGAAGGCGTGCGCCAAGGAGGCTCATAGCCAGGCACCAAACATTATCTAGGATTATGATTTAATATTACTTTCACATGCATATATCTTGACTCCAGTGAAATGCTTAGGAATTTTTGGTACTAGTGGTTTCATGTACATATTAGCATCTTGTCATTGGTTTCTTTTTCATCAGCCAGAGCTGTGCTTATTATATATGAGACAATATGAAACTTCTTGGGTTACCACATAGGCTCTGGTTTTGGTATATATGTGGTCTCAGTTGGGCACAAATCCAAAAAAATGAATGTGCTTTTATTAATAGAGGGAGCTGGTTTTGCTGAGGCTGGAAAATGGTGTGGCTTTAGTCTTAAATCATTTGACACTATTTGCGGTCTCTGGCTGCTGGGTTTATTCTTTCACATCAGCGGGAAGTGAACCATTTCGCAGTTAGCAGTTAAGTTGAGATAAAGCTTGAGGGGTTTTGATTATGGATATTCCAAATGATTGAGGAATGAAGTGCTGTTAGAGACAGACAAATGGAATGGGGGAGATAACAAACAAGGAGTAGGAGCCCCGAATGCCCACCTACCTGGTTGCTGGTGAACTCTGGGCTCTCACCTGAAAAGTGAGGCTCATCATACCTTTCTGTCTGCCTTCCAGGGTTGGTTTAGGAAGCAAGTGAGATCAAACGCATGGCATGAGAGAGCTTTATAAACCACAAAGTAGTTGCTCAGACCCTTTTCATAATAACATTCAACGTGTACAAATAAATAAAACTAAGTTTTGATGCTGATTTTGGTAGAGGAAGAAAAACAACTTGCAAACTATGAATGGTACCGTTTTCCATTGTGTGACGTTGCAAAGATTTCTTTGAAAGCTGGTTTTTTGAAATCAGGAGAACATTTCTCTAACCAACAATATGATGATTGAGGGTGAAGTTCCAGGGCTAGCCAAAAAGCCTGTTTCACCTCCGATGCACCTAAACAGGGGTTTGGTAGGGGCCTGTGAACTTTAGGTTCCTCTGATCTGGGGCAGCTCTGAAGGCTGAATGACTTCTAGGGCAGAACCTGGTGAGTTCCTTGGGGACTGGGGTCTCTGATACAGAAATACTGTGAAGGGAACAGAGAGAGTCATCTACTGGGGAAATGAGCGGTATGTGGAGGCTCAGGTGGGCCTGCCAGACCTCTTCACCTGCATCTGCCCTGGTGCATGGACAGTGCTGGGAATGGAGTCACACCTGCTGGGTCTGTGTTGTCATTTATCTGATTTAAGTCAGAAGGGCTTCATATTTTAAGGTTCTTTGTGTTTATTATGGTTTTTCAGTTGAAAACTATTTGAAATTAAGAACCAAGTACCTATAATTGATGTTGAAAAAAATAGACTAAATCTTTTGCCATCTAATTTTGCTGTGCCAAAGTGCTCTTTTAGCCTTTATAAATCATCTAATCACTTCTTAATTTAATTTTCCCTTTAAAACGGGTCTCCTACTATTGACTGCACAGTGAAAACGTTGAGGCTCAACTACTTCAGTGTGAGATAGGACAACTTTGCCAAACTCACCAGCATTTTACTTGGACATTCTGACTGGGGAAGAAGGGTTGGTACCTCTTATGTCAAGGAATCTGGAGAAACAGAGAGAAATGGCTCCCTTGAAGAAGTGAATACCATTAAGTTTTAGAGGGCAGCTGAGTTGTTTTTAAAAAGATTAGTGACCAGAATCACACTGAAACGTTTCTTCCTTGACATATACCAAAAATGTAGGTCCCCTTTTGTCCCGAACATCATGTAACAACTGCTACTAAACAAGGACATGTAAAATTTTATTAATTCTCTTTGTGAATGATCAATTCCACATTCTTCTCCCTTTTCTTCTTCCCACTCGTTGCCTTCTGACTCATCATAGCCGTCTCAAAGGGTTGCAGATTAGGAGATGGGAAAAATAACAATTGAAATGCATGTTTTTCAGTTTGCCATTTCTTGATGAGGTGACAGTTAGGAGACTGGGAATTGTTCCAGGAAGTCCTTTAGAAGCTCACCAAGCATTTGTGTAGACCCCTAATTTTGACCTCCCCCCTCCCTTTTTTCTTCTTTTTGGTCCTAAAGTATTTGAGAAGGCTTAAAAGATTATACACAATAATGTATAATGGAAAAGTACATAACTAAGTGGAGTTAGCAACACGATAAATCAGAATAGAAAGTTAAGAAAGAAAGAGATACATTTTTCTGAGCATAAAGCCTGGGCTTTGATGAACTCCTGGAGGTCCAGTGGGTGGGCTTCCCGGAGGAGGTGGGAAGGGACTAGAAACAAAGACTGCTACAGAGCACACAACTCATTAACAATTTCCCCAAGCTTATCTCTGTTAAAAGTTGGAACAAGATTGAGAGTTAAGTGGGTTGACTTGGAATTCACCTCTCCTGTTACCACAGCTAGACTCTCCTCCCACTGATCTTTTTGCATTTTTTTCCCAGAAAAAGCCACTTGATTATGCTCAGCATTCACCCCACACCCATCCTCAGTAAAATTGGTGGCCCAAAGCCAGCATCTTGAAGTGGGGGAAGGGGCCTTCATGGCTGCATCTGTCTGGTGACCTCCTCCTGATTCTCCTCCCTCAGGGCTTAAACTCTGGCTCTCTACCAGGCCTCTGTTAATCCAGGCACTTTCCTGCCAGAGGTTCCTAAAAGGGGAAATGCCTCACTTTCAGTATCCCTTGACCCTTTATCTCCACCTCCCTGCTTCTTGTCCTCTTTCGCCTTCTCTCCTCTTTTCCCCGCTTTTCCTTCTGTGATTTGTCCAGTCAGCTCTCCATGGGAATATTTATTGTCTTCTTAGTTGAAAGAGCAACTCATCATGGGAGAGAAGGTGCATGAAACAAGTAATTATGATTCTGTGATGGGTGTGGTGCAGACATGAATGGGGTGGTTTGTTCAACTAGAAGAGGACGTGATCAACCACTGAAATGTCTTCACAGAGAAGTGAGCCTGATATTGGTCCAGAAAAATGAGCAGGAGGTGAGCAGGCTGGAGAAAGAGCACAGGACTGTAGTGGAGGAAGACATTCTTGACAGAGGCAACAGCCTATCCAAAGGCTTGGAAATGTGAAAGGATGTAGATGCTGTGTGTGGTGCAGAGCCTGAAAGACAGGGAGAAGGAGGAGGAGATGAGCCAGCAGGGGTGCACTGTACTTTAAAGAGTGAAGCTTCTTTAGGATCTGGATTTTGCCTAATATATCACCGGAAGTCAAAGGACATATTTGAACAGGAAAGGTTGGATCTTGAGATGCTCCCTCTGGCTGCAGAATGATGCTGTGGGGAGATAAACCTGACAAGGGAGAGACTATGGAAGGAACCTGATCAGTGAGTTGTAAAGTTTGGGAAGCAGATGAAGCAAACTTAAACTGAACTAGCAACCTGTGATAGAAGGCAGAGGTAGACCAGATGACTAACCAGGGAATTCAAGTCTTAGAAAGGAGTTGCTATCATAAATGAGATCAAATAGGGAATACACAGGGGACTAGTCCCCCTCTAGGAAGTCTGTTTCCCTTTTATCCATTATTTTTTATTCTTCTCCTTTAAAATCATCTTAAAACGAATCTACCTCAGAAATATTGGTTAATCCATGGTTTTCTGATATCCTAACCTTTCTCTTCACATCCAAGTGTTTCATTTGGGTGTCCTCAATAAACATTTGTTTATTCCATCCACAAATGTTTATTGAGAACCCACTGTGTGCCAGGCACTGTATTTGGGTCTGGGGGCAAATGGTGAAAAGACAGGCAGGTATATGTCCTCACTTATAAAGGAGTAGACAAAGAATAAGACTTAATGTTAAATAACTTAATATTAAATAGTTTGCATATGGTATGAGAAGAAGTTTGAGGGGTTAGTAAGAGTCAGATAGATTGTACAGGGCCTTATAAATCATGGTCAGGAAACAGAATCTTATCTTAAGAGCAATGAACTAGAAGTCAGCAGGGTTTGGGGTGACAGAAAGCAGAAAAGCAGAATTCAGGGATGTCTCTGAAGTTTAGAACTTGAACAGCTGAGTTGACAGTGGTATCATACATTGAGGTATTACTGTGCATTTTTCAAGTGTGTGATATATGTTTCACATATGTTACCTTACCAGCATCACAATTACAAGTCTGGAAGTATTCAAGGTATTGTATCTGACTGAACTATAGAGAAAAGACTGAGGTTGAAACAAGGACATAAAAGCTTCTAGGAAAACTACCATCCTTTCTGCTGGTGGTGTATTCTGCTGGAGGTTCAACGTGGGGAACAAGATGACTATAGATCAGGGTGACCATCTATGAAGCCTTGGAGACCAGGGAAAGGGAACTGTCCCTGTGCATGTGGTTAGAATGAGTGTTCCACAGTCTCCCATGGTCTCTGACCACCTAGCTTTAGGTCAGGATTCATATGGTCACCTGTGCTCTTTGGTGTCTGAGTTGGAAAGCTTTTGAGTCACTTCTTGGATTGATGGAAACCAGCAGTGCTTGCTGGAGAGTCTGGGTTGTCTCCAAAGAAGGAGAACAGGTAGCGCCAGGCTCAAATGATGAGAATTTTCCATTGTGTGCTGGTGTTGGCCCAGGATACCTAAAATGGTTTATTAGCTTTCACAAAAGACTCATTCCTTAGCTTAGGAGACCACATTGTAAATTCATGGTTAAGTGGAATGCTCTGTTTGTTTGCTTTCCCGCCAATGTTTTGGATACTGATGCTTTCAGGGAAACCTTTACTGAAGTGATGTGCAATTGACTGCAAAAGCCTTGTACACATTTATTTGAAGCATGATATTTATTTTTTTCTGCTTTCAAGATACTTACATTTTAACAAAAATTTTTGTTACTGTTGATAACCAAAAAAAAAAAAAAAAAAAAAAAAAAAAAACCTAATTAAAGAAGCATATCATTTCAATGAGTAATTTTAAAGTTTATTAACTATGGCTATAATGATGCTTTATATCAGTGATTTTCAACTGGTGTGCCACAAGAATTTTTAAAACATGCAATGCCCCACTATTTAGTCATGGGTGCTGACCTCATTTTCCCTTAAACTGTCAAATAAAAAATGACAACAGCTAACACAATAGTCATCCAGTGTGGATGAATCAAAATTATACCTATTTTTTGTCAGAGTGGGGGGGGGGTGTTACACAATATTTGATGTGTTATGGAATTTTGGTAATTAGTTTATGTGTATTATGAGATGAAAAAGGTTGAAAGTAGCTGTTTTATTTTGACATAATGCTCTACAAGGTACAAAAGCATTGTCAGTTGTTTTCCATTGGAGATACACAACCACCCTAGAACTGAGAGCAGGAACTGTAACACCCTTTCACAGATGAGGAAAGGGGGAAGGGGGAAGTTGAGAAAGGCTAAGTACCTCAGTCACATAAGTAGGATGATGAATCTCCATCATTTGACTCTACAGCCAGTAATTTCTGATATGCATTGTGGATGTGAAGTCCCACAGCAAAGGTGGGGATTAACACCCAGGATTTCTGAACCATGGTTAGGTAATCGTCACTGACAATGACATTCCCACATCTCATCTTAA
Source organism: Noctilio leporinus (assembly GCA_004026585.1). Taxonomy (NCBI): domain Eukaryota; kingdom Metazoa; phylum Chordata; class Mammalia; order Chiroptera; family Noctilionidae; genus Noctilio; species Noctilio leporinus. The sequence goes on from PVIW01000501.1 coordinate 262,964, forward strand.
GGGATCCTCACAACTTCACTTTACTGATGAGAATGTGCGCTGGGAGGTTGACTTGTTAACTCAAGCTAGTGAGTTGTGGGGTGGGTATTTGGCCAGGCTGTTCAACTCCTGAGTGATTTTCTTAACCAGCAACCATCTATATGATCCTATGAGGAAAGATCACAGTGCATTATCATAAAATTATTTGGTAACAGCAACATTAGTTTTACAGGTTTACTAAATTGTTCTCTTCCCCACTTTCAGACAAAGACTAAAGTACATAGCTTTCCCAAACACTTTTTGCAAAATAAGTGATATTTATTTTTTTCTTACAAATTTGTAAGAAATCAGCACTTGCCTCTTACAAGAAAATGAATGAAACTAATAGTCTTAAATAGTATTTTTGGCCATGGCACTATTTGGAATGAAAGGTTTCTAATCTGTGGAACCGATGTGGCAATTGATGATCTGTTGACAAACTCAGATGATTTCTGTAACCCTGGGTATACTAACTGATTATTAACATAAATATTTCATTCTTTAACTTTGAATCAGTGTAGGTTTTCTTTGTATTGATTTCTTGGTTTTCCCTTTATTCTGTTTGCAACTATGCCCATGATCTCTGGTGGGACATGCATAACAAATATAATGAAACTTAATGGATGAATTAATTGTGCTGTGCTGATTAGTGTTGCTATGTTTTCCAGTTTAAAAAAATGGCACAAACATGCTTTTATCCTAGATGACTGCTGCATTGAGAAACTTGATTGATTCACCACTAGCGAGAAGTAAGTTGTTGAGTGTTGGTGCCCTTACCCAGCTCTGCATGGTGCTGGGACAGTACATGGATGACAAGGATGTCTGCACCAATATTGCCAGAATATTCAGGTAGGTAGACTAAGAAAACAAAATACCTTACAAAAATGCCAATGCTTGGACTTCAGATTATCTCTAATATTTGCACGTGTGGCAAGCAAGGAATCCTATATTCTTCTTACATCACTTAGCATCAAAAGTAAATCTAATGGCCCAAGTTTAAAATGAGTGATTTAAACTAATGACCCCATTTCCTATATATTTCTAGCGTGATTTTAAAGTCATTGATTATAAGTTACTTTAGTTCTTTGGTGAGTTGTGAATTATCCTAGTGTTCTTACAAAACAAAAACAAAGGTTACTATAGTTTATTGGGGATGAAGAACACAAAATGTGGCAAACTTTCTGATACACTTGGAAATAATACCTAAGGGTTTTAACTCAAAAAGGGTCCTATTTCTTAGAAAATCTGATTTGACAATCTGTAAGAGAAGCTTACTTTATTTCAGCCATTTTGGTGAACTTTGGTTCATGCATTAACTAGTCATGTTTACCCTTACTTGACTACAGAAATGATGATCATCTGGATCCAGGATGCCTCAGAGCAAGATGTCAAAAATTTTTTTTTAATATTTTATTTATTATTTTTAGAGAGAGAGGCAGAGAGGGAGAAAGACATCAATGTATGGTTGCCTTTCACCTGCCTCCTGCCATGGATCAGGCTGGAGGCCTGGCTTGCAACCTGGTTACGTGCCCTGGCTGGGGAATCAAACCAGCAACCTTTGGGTTTGCAGGCCGGCACCTTATCCACTGTGCTACCAGCCAGGGCAAGATGTCAAATTTAAGAACCATCTTTAAATCATGCCTTTACATTTCCTTCTTCACTGCTCTTTGCCAGTGTTTTTATGCCATGATCCTTCTCAAGAACCTGGCTCTTTCTTGAACCATACTACTGTAGTTGTTTAAAGAAATGGAAAATTTCCTGAAGGCCAAATTGATAATTGACCCCTGTTTGAGAGTGCACCTTCCTGAGCTTTGTGCTGGATTCTTAATAACTCCCACTTTGAAGCACTATGAATCATAAAGCTTATTTTTGAGTATGGTGGCATGTAGGGATCCAATTTAATATTTTTCCAGCACCTTTAATTGACTACACTGTTCTTTGTTTACTGATGTTAAATGCCTAGTCAATCAAACACAAGGTTCCACTCACTTGTAGGTCTGTTCCTGGGCATTCATTTGGTCCATTCTCAAACCAGCACCACACCATTTTACCATTACAGGTTTAATTTTCCTTGTTATATGATGACTCCATCACTTCTTTTCTCCTTTAAAATCCACATGCTTTTTTTCTCTTATGAATTGGAGAATTAGCTAAGGTCCATGGCAGGAACTTTGGGGCTTTTCATGGACCTGCACTGAATACAGAGAATAATTGGGGTGGGAGTGGGGAGGTTGGCATCTTAATGATACCGAGTCTTTCATCCATAAACATTCATGATGTCTTCTTTTATATCTTTCAATAATATTTCACAATTTTTTCCAAAAGCATTTTGCACTTCTTTTTTAGATTTATTTCTTCATGGCTTTTGCTGTGATTATTAATATAATCTTTTAAGAATTATTTTCTAATAGGTTGCTGCCGCTATATATGAGTAGTATTGATGTTTGTTTCATAAGTATCCAGGAATCTTGATAGTAGGTCTAAGAGCTTATCTGTAGATTCTCTTGGAAAATAACTTTTTCCAATTATTGTAACTGTTCTTTCACATTCCTACTTCTTTCTTCTCACATTGCTTGGGAAGTATAGTACAAAGTTGTGAGACTGTTTGGCTTACTGCTTTTATCCTGACTTTAAAATAAATATTTTTGTGGCTTTACCAGTTGAAAAAAATTTTTATAGTAATTTTTATAGATTTCCTTTAGAAAGTCAAGGAAAATTTTTCTCTACTACCAGCTGTGAGATTTTCTTAAATGAATAATCTATTTTGATTATGTGGATTTTCTTTTTTTAATTCACTAATGTAGTGGGTTACACATAATAGATTTTATCATGTTAAACAATTACATTTTGTTAGGTTTGGTTCACAAGTATTTAGTTTAAGATTTTTCATCCATGGACATGAGTTAAATTGGCCCGCACTTTTCCTGTGTCATATTGACCTTGTCTGGTTTTCACAGCAGGTTTATACAGGCCTTATAAAATGAGGTGGAAAGTATTCTGACTTCTCTTTTCTAGAAGAATTTGTGAAAATTAAAAACCTTTTTCTTGAAAAGCTTATAAACTTGCTTGAAAAGGTATTTTATCCTAATGTGTGTGTGTGAACATTGTTAGCTACTGAATACGTTCTCCAATGTTTAAATACCTAACTGCATTTCCCATTTTATTTATATCAGTTTCAAAAAGTTACATTTTTAATATGAATCCATTTTATCTAAGTTTTCAAACAGTACAAAGTTGTCCCAAATATCCTTTTATTATCCTTTTAACCTCTCTTACATCTCTATTTATGTCCCCTTTTATTTATTTTACTTATTTAATAAATACTTTATATATTGCCTACTATGTGCCAGGCAGTAGTCTAAGCACTTGCTAAATTCTAACTCATTTACTCCTTATAACAACTTTAAAAGATAGGTACTATTGTTATTATCTTCATTTTACATATGAGGAAACTGAGGCACGGAGAAATTTGGTAGTTCTTCCACAGTCACACAGCTAGCAAATCACAGAGCTGCAATTCAAACCGGCTAGTCTGGCTCTAGAACTACACTTAACCATGATTTATATCACCTCTTCGTTATTATCAATATTGGGTCCTAATTTTGGTTATTTTATTTTCTTTCTCAGTCTTGCCAATATTTGTTTTTACCAGTTTTTGCAAAACCAATAGATATGTTGATCTACCCTATTTTATGTTGTTTTCTAGTTTATTCCTTCTGCACTTATTCTTAATTCCGTTTACCTACTGTCCTTGGATACAGTTTCTCCTATTTTAGTTAGAAACTCATCCTGTTTTTAAACTTTCTTAAGGCTATAAATTTTTGCTAAAGACTACTGTAGCTGCATTACACAAATTTTCATTGGTTGTATTTTGTAGTGTTTGTAGTATATCTAAGTGTTTTTTTAAATTTTCATGTTTCTCTGACCCACAAATTATGTTTTTCAAATTTCCAAAAGTATGTTTTTAAGATATTTTTTAAAATTGATTTCTAATTTAATTTCATTGACCAGAGAATATGATGATCTATGAGATACCAATTCTCCGGACATTTACTGACACTTGTTAATGGCCTGGTACATGGTCACGGTTTTCAAATATGAATGATTTTTTTTTACCTATTAATCTATCAATTAATGAGAAATATGTGGAGATCATCTAATTTGATGTAAGCTTGCCTTATTGGTTTTGTTTGTTTTCGTAACTGCTTGCTTTAGAAGTTTTGAAGCTATTTTCAAGGCTTCTTGCCTTAAGGTCTATTTTGCTAGATGTTAGTATACAGCTAACTGCCAGGCTAATACACTATACCCCTAGTACATTTGCTGCTGATGGTCCTGGGGGTTCGCTGGTGAGCCTCCAACCAGATTTTATGTAAATTTCTTGGCTTGCATTTTCTGAATCATATGGATTTTGTAGATTGTATAAATTTACACCATTTACATGGTGTAGACTTGAGGTTTCTGTTTTTCAAAGAACTTGTGAAATTTCCCCCGCCCCATGTCCCCGGAGCCTGAGCCTACAGCAGCAGATGGCAGGACTCCCTGAGGCTTCTGTGCACCGGTGTGTGGAGTACCTCTAGACTCCTTTCCATACCCTGGGCAAGGCTTTGCAGGCCCACGTTGAAAGTAAAACAATGTGTACTTGAATTTTATAGAAAAACCATGTTTATTTTTATTTTCCCATTTGGCATTTCTGCAGCAAACTTACTATGTACCACGACTGCTGTGTTGCCTTGGCCAGTTATTCCAGATGTTACGGCTTGTTTTTGAATCTGATAAACAAATACCAGAAGAAGCAGGTCAGTTCTTCATGCCTTTAATTTTTCAGGGTGTCTTTGTATGGGTGTGTTCATGTAAACCCGTGTTGAATGACTCTATGTTTTAAATGTAAAGGTTTCTCTTGGAAGCTTCCGTTAGATGCATAGTGGGCTGCCCCAGGAAGCGGAGTTACCTGAAGGAGTTGGGGAAGGAGTCATCTGAGGCAGAAAAGGCCTCAATAAAATGTCTTTGTGGTAGGACGATTGCAGATTTAGGGAGGGGATGGGAGGACTACCACAGTGTTGTTCTTCCCAGTGATCTGTAGATCTCTTCTTGAGAATCACCTTGGGGTGAGGTGAGGGGTGCCCTGATTTTTTCCAGACCCCACTCCAAGCCCACTCACTCAGATAGGTGGAGCGGGGCCTGACCTTCTGCACTTCAACAAAGACCATAGGGACTTCTGATGCAAATTGAAGTTTGGGATACCTCTACACTTGGTATACGCTAAAGATCTTCTACACTGAAATTCTCTCATTCTTTGACCTTGCATTTAGAAAATTAAATTTCTAGGTAAGTACTTAGATATAATGAGTTGGGTAAAAACCCATATAGTTGCTGTAAAAAAGAGAAAGAACTCACAAAGACTTCCCATTAATAAAAACTATAATACTTAGTACAAATATAAAATTTTTATCATGTTTTTAAATAGTCTTTAAGTGCAGTCTGATTTTATTTACCTTTATAAATGATTAAAGTGACATCAACCCTTTAAAGGAGACATTTTATAGACAAAGATTTTATATATATATATATATATATATATATATATATATATATATATACACACACACACACATTTCAAAATGTGGTATTTTCAAAATCACATAGTAAATTTTATCAGTTAACAAATAAGTTATGTGTATACTAAGAATATTTATGTTTGTTATTATTACATTAATCATATCAAAACATAATCCCTCTTTGCCACAAATAGTATTGAGCTTATTTTTACACAGTCAAGTACTTCTGCTGAGAATGATAAAATTTGCCAGATTTTACACTATTAACAGCTATTTATTAAAAGGTTACAGGTCCCTTTTTGGTTATATGACAGAGAAAATCCTGTGGTCTTATTGTATCACTACTACATTTTAAGATGATAAAACCTTACTTAAAGGGTTAAGTTTTAATTTAATTATTAAACACTGATTTTTAATATGCACTTAAGTTTCAGATTTTGAGTATTTGGTTTACAAAGACTATACCCTATGCATTTTTTATTTTCTCAGAATTACATACTTTGAAAGATTTTAAGGTATAAGAACTTTCCATGTCAAAAAAAAAAAAAAAAGAATTTTGATTGAATCTACCTTAAAGTATTCACAATCTTCTGTTAATGTGTCTGTTAAACATTTACAAATATAGATTTTGGTATAATATATTATCAGAACTGAAATCTTTGAACAAATGAACTAACACCATGAAAAGCTTAGGCACACCTACTGGTTTTCTTTCTTTTTTTTTTCTCTCCCTTCCCCTGTTTTTTTTTTTCTTTTTCTTTTTTTAAGGAAAAATATGGTAGAAAAGATAGTTTACTATAGCATTAAAAGAACCATTTTAGAGTATACAAAAATGGTTTAATTATGGATTTTATTTTGTAATTTTATTTCATACATTTACTTAATGGATTTTCATTGTAATTTTATTTTACCATTATTATTTTTTTGCTTTGACATTTTGATCATGTATGACTTAAATGTCTGTAACTAGAGAAGACTTCTTTGCTTTGCACTAGAATTTTCAAGTTTGAATGCAAGAAAAACACTTGTTTTTAACAGTTTGATTTCAAGTTGTTATAACCTATAATTTTTTTAAAGGAAAGCAAACCCATCAGTTGAGAACTAACAAATAGCCTTATGGCATCCGTAGTAGATCTTGTTTGTCTCTGATTGTAGCTTAGGTGATAGCCATGTTTAATAAACAGACAGAAATCCTGGTATCTTGCCAAGATGAGGCATTTGAGATGTCAGTATGGTAAAGGTGTACTTTTTCTGGTTCCAGAGACTGACTGACATAAAATCTAATTGGCATACATTTTTTCCACACTTCTCATTGAAGTACTTTTCACCTTGGTCCAATAGTTATCTGCAAAGCAAATCTGGCATTTAAAGCCACATTTTCTCCACTGATATGTATTATTATATTGTGGGTCTATTGAAATTATATTGGTCCAAAGAATAAAGAGATCTTGCAAACTAAGTATAGTAACATGCTGTATATTTAGAACCATCAAGAAAATACATAATGTATCCCCTTAATCACCAAACTTATTTTAATCATTGTGGCGAAAATTATATTCAAATATATTATAAATGTATTACAAAAGATATTGAAAATAATGTTGCCTCTTCGTTATGTTCTAGAGGCTCTTTGTCTACACTAGAAGGTTGGGCTAGTGATGAGGTTCTTTAAATATTTTTGTCTTTCTATTGATTATTACCCCTGTCTTTGGTAATGGTTACCTGTCTTTGGCAATTATATATTTGCTTACGATTAGTAGGGAAACATCATAACCAAACTTGTTAAAAGTAACACCTCCAAAGTCTAAAATAAAATTGAGCCCCTGGATGGTGGCTCAGTGGATAGGCACTGGCCTGGGAACCTAAAGGTAGCTGGTTCGATTCCCCAGCCAGGGCACATAACCAGGTTGAAAGCCAGGTCTCCAGCCAGGTCTGTAGCTGGAGGCAGATGAAAGGCAACCATACAGTAATGTTTCTCTCCCTCTCTGCCTCTCTCCCTTCCCTCTCTCTGGAAATAATAAATAAAATATTTTAAAAATGTATTTTAAAAATTGAATATGAATAGGCCCTTAGTGTGAAGGGTCAAAGGAACTCTGATGAAATTTCTCTTGTCATTTCTCATCCTCAAAAGCTAGTTTATATTTCAAGATGTACCTCTCATGTCCCGCTCTCTGTGAAGCCTTTCAAGAACAGTCAATTCCTCCCTTGTCAGTGCATGATTTAAAGACTTTAATGTAGCTAGTACACCTAGCTAGTATATGGAGCACTAAGGATCCAAGCAGTATGTCTGTGATCTCCAGCCTTAAGCCAGGTGGCTCAGTCGGTTGGAGCATCATGTGATGTACCAGAATGTTGCAGTTCAATCCCTGGTCAAGGCATGGACCTATGTTTTGGTTTCAATCTCTAGTCTGGCTACGTATGGGAGGCAACTAATTATGTTTCTCTCTCACATCAATGTTTATTTTCTTTCTCCCTCCCTCTCTGTCTCCCTCCCAAACTCTCTCTCTCTCTCTCTCAAAAAAAAAAAAAAAAAAAAAAAAAAAGAGGAAGAAGAAAAAGAAAAGGAAAAGGAAAAAGGGAAAATCAATAAATATGTCATTTGGGTAGGGGTTTAAATAAAAGAAAAGAAAAATTATTCAAAACTTAGAAATAGGGTGTGGTGTGGGAGACTTCAGGTCCTGACAAAGTCAAGCCAGGGCATTGTTTAATAGGCAGGGCTTGTTTCTTGAGGAGAATGTATCTATGTTTTAACTTGCTATTACTACTTTATTAGAACCCAGACACTATAAAGTTATACATTAATTTGTAGAGTTCTTTCTGGTAGAAAAGATAACCTCAAAAGTTTTGGTTTTATTACCCTACAGGCCATTAATTTTTAACCCTTTACATCTCATGGCCCTCATAAACTAATTATTAAAATTCTATGACACACAAAAATATATGGCCTGTCCCAAAAGTATCAAGCCAATGTCAATATAAACAGTTTGCGCAGCTGATACTTTCAGGACAGACCTCATATTTTTGCCAATCTGACAAAAAAAAAAAAATTGTAAAATTTTGATTCTTTCACACCAGGCACCTATTGTTGTGTTGGCTTTCGTCATTTTTTAAATTTGAAAATCTAAGGAAAAAGAAGTCAGTGCCCTGACTAAATTTTAGTTGGGTATATGGCATGTTTTAAAAATTCTTGCAGTCCCTGGCTGGTGGCATAGTGGATAAGGTGCTAGCCTGCAAACCCAAGTGTTGCTGGTTCGATTCCCAGCCAGGGCATGTAACCAGGTTGCAAGCCAGGTCTCCAGCCATGTCCATAGATGGAAGCAGGTGAAAGTCGACTATACATTGATGTCTCTCTCTATCTCTACACCTCTCTCTAAAAATAATAAATATTAAAAAAAAATTCTTGCAGATCACCAGTTGAAAATCACTCCTGTAGGCTATTAGCCAGGTGTGTATCTAATCTAGTAATCTTATTCCAACCTTCTTTTTAATCTTGGTAAACACCCAGTTCTTTGATTGTTCTTGGAACCAACTTTATCATTGTTTGGATCCTTCATAAATGAGATAAATAATTTTTAAAAATATGTTAATTTTATGTTTGTATGAGGATCATGGTGTTAACTTTCCTAATACACTTTGACTCTATACTGTATTTTGCTTATATTAAAGAATGAAATGTTTACCATTTTGAACTATCTTTGATTTTTTTCTAGTGAGAGAAATAGATACATAATTTATATTTTCCTGAAAACCAAATTATTTTAGAAGAGCAGGGAAATTGTTCAGACTACAAGGAAGTGGCTATGTGTTCAACTACTTCCTAAAATCATTAGCCAAAAACTCCCATAGGTCTTTATAAATACATATTTCTTTTGTGATTCTATAAATGGTTATCCCTTGTGTAGCTGCCTCAACCACTACTGGGAGTTCCTCCAGGACATAGCCCTATCTTGATAAACTTGAGGCAATCCTTGACATGCATAGGTAGGTTCATGTTAAGTGTTTTAAAAATGAATTTTGAGTATGTGAAATGTTTTGCAGTCTTTAAGGTATTATAAAATATTTTTTCTAGTACTTCTTCCATAAATATTTACTTTCTTCCTAGTTTGGAGGAGGGAAAAAGAATTTTCCCTACACTTTTCACATTGGTGGGTTCCCTTCCACAACAGCCAAACAAAAGTGATCGATTTAAAATTAGTTCATGTCCCTTGGCCCTTTGTTTTTCTCCCTTCCCTACAAGGAAAAGTTGTTTCCAGAAATTCCACACCATGATCTGATGTGAGTGTACTCATCTGTGGTGGCTAAAACGTTTGTTACACCTGAGATTTACTTGAATAGTTGAGGCTTGGAACTGACCTTAGATATATACATCAACTCTCCAGTAACTTTTCAAGTAGAATGATCACTTCCTATAACTATTTTGGTTCCAGCTTCAGGAAATGTCTCTACAACACTAACCGTGTGTTATAGACATAGACTTTAGAAGGTTTGTATTCTCTTAATATATGGTCAGCTACCACCAAGTAACTAAACAATCGGAAAGAGTGTACCTTATCTCTGTTCTGAGAAATTAATGTTGCCTTTGTGGTAAAAGCCCTCAGACCACATTTGGAACCAGCAGAAATTTCATTTTTCTGAGACCCACTTTTCAATTAAGTCATGTTTATGGCTAACTATATTTTCAAAGAACAGAAACAAAAATCTTTAAAAAAAAAAAAAAAGAAAGAAAAAAAAGGAAAAAGAAAGAAACCCTCTCTAGTAATCAACAAAGTATCTTACACACACTGGTGAGGAGCTTTGTGGGAAGCTGCGGCCAGTGCCCACAGTCCACCAATGCGGATAGCTTGCTTGGAACCAAGTAAGCATGTAAAATTTTTTCTCATTTTTTGACAGTAGGCATATTTATCTTTTGTCAAGGTAAAGTCTGACTTTCGCAAATAAGAATGGTTCTTTTAAAAATCTGTCTCTGAGATTTTCACTTATTTTCTACACACCTGTGTCATGAGAATTATTTACAAGGAACATAGATTTAGATTATTCTTATAAAGTGATATTATTTTAAAAAGTAGCTATTAAGGTAATGAGGTTTCTAATTCTTTCTTGATTTAAATTAGTGGCTTATCATGGTAATCACCTGGGGAGCTTTAAGAATACAGGTTCTCAGGCCCCACCCTGGGAGATTCTGATTCAGGTCTGAGATAGGGCCCAAGAACCTATTTTTAAGAGGCTCGCTCCTCAAGGGATTCAAATGAATAGCAGGTTTGGGAAGTACAGTGTAAATTAAGGTGATTCCTTAAACAATTTTTCTCCAATATTAGCAGCAGAGGATGTTCCACAAAACCTCAAGAGATTTGAGAATGATTCATCAAAGCAACCACACCAGGTCCATCTTTCTCTACAGGCATGTGGCTAAGAACGAACCTCACTAAGTAGGAACCAAGTAAGCTATGCCAAGTGTTGGTGTAAGTGGTGACAACCACATGCCTGTAGCCTTTTGCCTTCTGCACCAACAGCTGAGGGGAGGGGAGCTTTCTTTGCTAGAGAAAAGGGGATGGTGCCAAAGACTCTTCCATAAATTTTCTCCACCTGACTTGTGTCAAAACAATTGGTCCTGGGACCAAACCCACTGATGACATTGATAAGGGATGGGTAGCCATCACAATGATGACGCTTTAGGCGCTGGTCAGAGTGGGCCACTTGGGAGTGGTGAGCAGGGGGCCTGTCTTCTCAGGACCCTCAAAACTGCTTGGCGAAAGGAGAACTCATGAACCTCAACATGGCCAGGCCAGCCATCAGTTGTTCATTTGTTAAACAGCCACCCACTTTTATTTTAAAACAATCACAAAATATTCCTGCAGGTAACCTGCTTTGAGAAACCTAGGTCTTTGTGAGTTGGCAACAAATGAGATTGAAGGACATTAGTTTATTTAAAATAAAGCATGGTCAGGTTTATCCCTCTTTGCACGGTGACAGGGGCCTGTCTGTATAGGACAGTCACGGGTGAGCCAGCAGTTTCTGGTTCATCAATGGTGTCAAAGCGAAGGAATCCACTCCTCCCATCTCTAACAAAGGGCTTCCTCAAGGAGAATAAGGGAAACAGCTTTGGCTCATGCCTGTGAGGTTCATTTGTCCAAGATCCCACAGTACAGCTCATAACTCCAGTTTCCATACACACAAAAAGGGAGACGGAAACACAACATTTCAGTTGGCTTAGTACAATTTGAAAATGAAACTTTAGCATTAGGTACAATATCTATTAAAAAACACTGACCAAAATTCAATTAAATGGCACATTTCATTTAAGAGACACACACGTATTGTATGCTTTGCGATGGCAACTGTGTTTGTCACAAACCAAATGTGAAACAGATGGGCCTAGGAAGGAAGGAATGAGCAGGGCAGGGCAGCCTTGCAAAGCAGAGCCTGCCTTCGGAGGCATCTCTCACGTCACATTGCTGCATTTAGCATCTCAGCAAAATACGTTCGGGTTTGTGTTTGGAAAGAACATGAAAGAATTTTTCCCATTTCTTCTGTAAATATCTCCCAGGCAGGATATCTGGTAAAATGACTCAAATGTGACTTTTAAGACTGGCAATATTTTGCAAAGGTCATTGTCCAAAAATAATAATAATAATCTTTATCTGTATTTTCATCACATGTAGCCATTGAATAACTGTTTGACCCTCTCCACTATTAAGACTGGTCCGTTTGCGGGGAAGGGGGGTTAAAATGTAACTTCCGGATGTAGGGCCGTGATCAGAGCCTTCACAATCCCTGTCTGGGAATCACTGGACATGTCCTTGCTTGTACTCTTTGAAAGTCATGCCTCTCTCTTTTTAGTCTGACTTTCTCTTAAGTGGCTCTCTCCAGCCATGTGAACACCATCTGATTTGGAGTGCTTAGGCATCTGTGGTGTTGAAAATGAGACCTGGAATGTCTGGGCAGTGTGGACTGAAAGCACACCATCTGCCATTTTTCTAGCTGTGCATCTTGAATGCAGGCACAGCCACACAGCCGTCCAGAGATAACATGACCTCTCTCTCCCCTCCATCCTCTTTGGAGCCAGCGAGGATTGGTTAGGGAGGCCTCTCCACCCCTCACCCTGGCGCCTTTATATGGCAACTTGGCTCCCAATTCACCCTCTGCCTCTCGCCTGGCAGGAGTGTGCCCTATGGCTCTCTTCCCAGCCCCTCTGCAGGCACATTCCCAGTGGGTGCCGAAAGCATTTGGCTGAGCTTGCTCCTTTTTTTCAGTACTGGCCTTGATCTGCACCCCTGACCGGGTGGGCGGGCAGCACAATAAGCCCTTGGTTTATTCATTCTTTCCAGCTCCTGCTGCTTTACCATTGTGGAACTGCCCCCCCCCCCTCCCCCAGCACGGAACCCAAATGCCTGATTTATGTCTGCTGACTTAAAGAGTGGAACACAGTGAAATCCTAGCTTTGCCTTGGTGCTTTGAGCGATAACCACATTCGGAAGCACATAGATGCTTGTTAAATAATTGCCAGTGGAATGGCTAGAGGGATGGAAGTGTCAAGCATAACCTCCTCTGGGTTTTAAATAATCTTCTACTAGATTCTGTGTTTTGAGTCTCCAACGTTTCAGGTGCTTGTGTGTGGTTCAGCACTTGTGAAAACTGTTAACCCACTTTCAGTCCCCTAGGGTTAATTAGCATTTTACAGTAGTGCAGTCTGTCTTGCAGACTGGTCTTCTAGCCACCTATAAGCTCAATTTATATCAGGGTTTTGATTGAGGGTAGGAAGTTGGGTAAACTGCAGATGGCAAATCCTGATTCAGCTCTCAAATCCAGATTGTACGAGAAGTTTTTAACCAAGTTTTATACAGGGCATGTTGATTAATTCTCTGATTGGGAGAAGGTTCCAATTTTAAGCACATTTACAACCCCTTCAATCTAAGCCCACTCCTGAAAACTTTTCAAAATGTCTTCCTTTACTTAGAAGTAGTCCTCTACTAAGTGAAGTCTGCTGAACATAGTTTATTCTTTCTGTGGCAGCATGGGGTGGCTCCTTCCCCACGGTCAACATTCTGCACACCAGTTATTGTAAGGTACCATAGGAAGGGTGTGGGGTCGGGGAAGGGCTGTGTTCACTGGCTATGGGTGGGAAACAGTAGAATGTAGAAGTGGTCACAGGGGGCCAGATGGGGCCTAAATACTGGCTTTCACATTTAATAGGCAGGGGATGTTTTGAGCAAGGGGATGATGTAAGAACTGTGCTTCAAGAAGTGGTGTTGATGTTGGTCACACGGGGAGGAGCCTCTCAAGGGTGTCTGGCAAGAGCACCTCGACAAGTGAACCGGACTGAGCAGGGGAAGGAGAAAGTTGGGGGAGATTTTGAGATGACAGAGCAGAGAGAACTTGGTGACTGCTTGGTGAGTGGATTGAGGCAGGGAGGAATCACAGACGTCCCGAGGCCTGAGTCTGGCCGACTGGGAAGGTGAGGGTGGTTGCGAACGAGGAGGTGGGCTGACAGGGTCAGCGAGCCTCTTGGAGCTTCAGTTTCCAGATCTGTGAGTAGGAGAAATCTCTCATTGACTTGCAGCCAGTCTTTCATGTGGAAGGTAACACTTAACAGCTCCCACCACTGCTGCTGGAACTTAACATAGGCCATTCTGCTCCGCAGTGTCCTTACTCCTTGTTTGGTTCCAGTTAAAGTCATTTTATGTACAGTCACGTGGAGCTCATTCAGACTGAGTGGCGTGCTTATTCACTGGGGCACAACATATGTGAAACCAAAGAGAACATCCCACAGGCTATAACTGGAACTCATGGTTGAGGTCAGGCTTCTTAGAGTGGGTGTACCTACTGGGCTCTGATTGGCCACAGCTGTTGCTAGGCTGGTTCCATTTAAAGCAAAATTACAAAGTCAATATGAACTGGTTATACCAGAATGCCTTCTTTTTTTTTAAGATTTTATTTACTTATTCTTAGAGAGAGTGGAAGGGAGGGAGAAAGAGAGGGAGAGAAACAGCAATGGAGAAACATTAATTGGTTGCCTCCCACACCCACCCTGACTGGGGATGGGGCGACAGGGCCTGTACCCCAGGCATGTACCCTGACTGCGGAATGCAACCAGTGATCTTTCACTCTGTGGAACAATGCCCAACCCATTGAGCTACTCTGGCCAGGGCTAGAATGCCTCCTCCCCTTTCCCTCCCCCTCCTCCTTTTTCTTCTTCTTCTCCTTTAAATTTAATGTATGTTGTTAGGCTGCCTTCTTTTAAAAATAATGATCTCTCCTGATTCATCTTCATTTTGCTGTTTCCTAGCTGTGGTAAGAAGATGCAACTTTATGTTCAATTTAATAGAGACGGTATAAAAGTGCAGTGCTGATTTATTTGTGGTTCTCCAATATTATCTAAGAAGGGAGAGAATCTGTACCTCAAAGGAGAATTGCATATTGCAAGAGTGTTCTGCTATTGCATTAGCGGTCTCTGCAAATCAGTGACTTTGGCCTTTTTCCAATTTTTCAGATCTTTAGAGGATTTTAATTAAATGGTATTTTGTAGCCTTGAGCTGAATTGTGGCTGCGGAACAAGAAATGACCTCTCCGTGAGATGGTCCCAATGCAGCGCTGCGCGGTGCACAGGCCCCTGGAGACAAGCTAAGGGTCCTGCAGGGCCCTCCTGCTCAGCCTCTGCTTTCAGAATCCCAGATGCATCAACACAAGCGCTGGCTTGGGAATACGGAAACACCACTTCTGCCAGCCTCCTTGAGTCTGCTCCTACTTTGGCCTATTTGGTGTTCTCTTGATGCTTGGAGAATATATTTGAGAAGGGGGAAGGGGGAAGAAAAACCTTAGCCAACCCTGAGAAGAGGACAGAAGCAGTGAGCGTAGCAGTCGCTGGAAGTGTGTTGCTGCAGACGGCACAATCTGCCATCCCCACTCGTGGATAGCATGCCATGCTGCAGTTGGCATCACTGCTGCCAGGACCCGCCCCCTCCTTCTTCCCTCTGAAGGCAGGGAGAGAGGTTTTCTCGCAGTGTTAACTCTTCCTGCCTTCAAGCCCAGAGTTCCTTCTTCCCACGTCAGCTGTATTTATCTAGGCTGTGTTGGGACCCACAGAGATGTCAAAATCAAAGAACTTTAGAGGTGGGTAGGGGCTGAGAGGTTTTTTCAAAGTCAAACAGCGCCTGGTCTTCCTAGATTTAGACCTCAGGTGACAGTGAGTAGCGGTCATGTGGTTTTTGAAAAATGATGAACTCAAAGGAAACCTGCTTTTACCTACAGCCAGGGTTTCAATATTCCTGACAAGTCAACACTTGTGGAGAGGTGGAGGTGGTACAGGGCCATAGATGCCCACTGAGTTAGCCTACCAGAGAAAAATAAACATAGGATAGCTTTGTAAGTTACATAAATGTCTAAGCACTGTGCTGTAAACCTGAAACGAATACAATATGGAATGTCAACTGTAATGGGTGTATATATTAATATATATAAGGATATAAATATAGTCTAGCATTCTTCGGAAGATGGCAGAGACGTTTTAGGAGGTATATTGATTAATCCTGGTAATGATTTAATGAACAGATTACTATTTATTAAGCTCTTTAAGAAATCATTTAAATTCACGTGGTTTGTCTTTCCTGTCTCAATGTGGTTTTGTGGAAATGAGAGAAGAGCACAATCCAGGGAACAGAATGAAGTCCAAAAATTTTTTAACATAACAACTATCAGGTGCATAAGGAAGTACTCTCTGACTATAGAGATTGGGAACAGCTCTGTTCAGTCTAAAGAACTGGAAGTTATTTAGTTAGTTATTTTATATATCAATGCTTGACACATCATAAGCCACCATGTGTTCGTTGCTACTTCTATTAGTGTTAATTATTACAGTTTTCAGGGTAGAACTTAATTAGGCTGTCTTTAATCAGAAATCATATATCAAAGTTTATGTAATAAGCTCCTATTCTTCAGCTTAGCAAATATAAAATGGAATTTTCCTTGGAGAAGCCTACTTCTCAGAAATAGCCCTGTGCTAGTGGGAAAGCTGCCTGCTTTTCTGTTGGACGAGGCCAGGCTGGAGGTGTGCGTTCCTTCCAGAGCCCAGGGACGAACCTCCACTGCCCCGAGTTATCTGAAGCAATCACTGGTTTTACATGAGGTGAAATCCAAGTATTGCAATGAAATTGTATGTGCTTGTTTTAGATTTGCCACCCACAGGCTTCAGCTTCACCCACCAGCTTCTCTGGTGATCAGGGACAGAAAAGATAGCCCCAGGCACCAGGAAAGGAACTGTCCCAGGTGTTCTTCCCCCCTGCAAACCCTCCTTCCACCCCCATATTTGTGCATTTCACATATTTTCAAAGGTGAAATCAAACTCATTTGTGATGGCCCTGGCTGGTGGCACAGTGGATAAGGCACTGGCCTGCAAACCCAAAGGTTGCTGGTTCAATTTCCAGCCAGGGCACTTAACTCGGCTGCAAGCCAGGTCTGTAGCTGGAGGCAGATGAAAGACAACCTGACATTGATGTCCCTCTCCCTCTCTGCCTCTTTCCCTTCCCTTCTCTCTAAAAATAATAAATGAAATCTTTAAAAAAAAAAAAAAAATTCATTTGTGACAAGTTTGCTATCCCTCCCCTGCCCCAACACACACACACACACACACACACAGACACACACACACACACACACACACACACACAGTTTACTGAGCATCCTCTCACCTGAACTCTTCTAAGTCCATTGGGCCTGTCCCACATAGTTTAATGCTGCTGACAGTTTTTTGACAGTACATGAAAAGGGTTCAGAACAACACTCACTACAATTTGTGCTTCATGTTTTGTTTCAATCTCAAAGTACATTATTTTCTTCATTTGCCCAATGAGTTAACAGAGGCACAGAGAGGCTATGTAAAGTGACAAGGGTGAACCCGGACTGCCTGGTCCTTGAGATGGGAATCTTAATCTGCTTTGGTGTCTCGCTGCGCCCTCAGACAGTCTGTGTCCTCAAAGAGAGTAGAAGCTCTTCAGAGCACCTTGTCTCGAGCTTGCTTCTGTGCGCCATTGAACAAAAAGAGTCTGGAGGCTTGGCTAGGAATAAATGATAAAGATTTTATTAAAGGGTCTTAAGAGTTTGCAAACTGGGAACACAGCTAGGCAAAAACCCACATGTGTTCCAAAGAAGAAAGAAAGTATTCCAAATAAAAAATGCATTCTGAACCCCAGGATTGGTCCAAGACAGTATCAGATGGTTATTAGTCTGGATGATGAATACCAGGTAGCTTAGGCACAGGGGACAATTAGAAGGTAATCTGAATATATATATAATATATATATAATATATTTGCCAGGCATTGACACAGGACTGGAAAACTTTTAAAAGTTAAATTCCCAGTTTCATTCAAACAAAAATGGTGTCAACCTTCATAATGTTAATAATTTTAGCATCTTAGATAAAGTGACTCCATTTTATTTAGTCTATATCTTCACTCTTTCCTCAGGATATATTCCCCTAAAGCCTCCACATTCAAAAATTATCTAAGGACTAGCCTCGGCTCCCCAGGGGCTCTCAGCGTGGGTACCCCAGAGGGGGCTGCTGCTGCAGGGGCAGAGGCTCTACCCAGTGACCGCTCCCCTGGCCCAGCAGCAGTTCTTGCCATCACGTTAGACTCCCAGACCACGTCCGTTCCTAATGCTGGCAAATAGTTTCAAGCTGCATACAGCAGCCTCAATGCTTTGTGGCCAGGGCCAGGAAAAACTTTTTGTTTTTCTAGAACAGGCAGGAACAAGTTGGTATTGGCAGAGTAGCCCTGGGCAAACCCAAAAGTCCTGTACTTTGTCCTAGATCTTCCTAGTGTCTGCCACAGCATTCTCCTCGCTGCTCCTCCTGGCCCCCGGGGTCCCACCTGAACCTGGCTCCCAGATGAAAAAGAAAAAAAGCCCAGCCCTCTGCCTTTTGTCCCTTTTTCTGGGGGCTGCTGATAAGTACTAATCTGATAAACAAAGATTTTTTTTTCAAATCCCTTCTGGTGCCATATTTGCCTTTTAAAAGGAGATAATTTCATAACTGTGCTGAAAGAGATAAATTCAAGGAGATTATTGAATGATAAACTTGTGGGAAGTAGGGCCTGGGTGTTGAAATAACTCCAGGCCTGGGTAACTCTAGGTTCAAATCCTGACTCCACTCTCACTCGCCGTGTGACCCAGCACTGCTCCAGCCTGTACCTTTCTGTAAAATAGCACGGAGCCTACCATAAAAAGTATTAGCACACAAGCTGGTTGTAGTCAATTGTAAGTTGTCCTTGAAAGTCTCTCCCTCCCAGAATCTCCTCCACCACTGCTTGGAAGGCTGACTCTACACCTCTGTTGTTGAATTAAGAACATAATTGTTTCTGTATCTGGTTTAGTTGTAAAATGTTGACAGTCTTGGGTTTTGAGAATTTGTTGATTGATTGATTGTGAAACATATCATGTATGCAGAAAAGAAACACATATGTACCAGGTAGTAAATAGTTAAGAAGGTGTCATGCATGTAACCACTACCCATGTCATGAAAGATAAGCACAGTACTGTATTAAAGTGGTATACAGATAAGACAATGGTTCCTAACGGGGGGGGGGGGGGTTGCCTCAGGTGTCATTAAAACATTTTAGCTGTAGCATCTGAGGAGATGCTACTGCCATGTAGCAGAAGAGGCCAAGAATGCTGCTAAACACAAGGCACCCCTGCCCCCAGCAAAGAATGACCTAGCCCCAAACATCAGTAGTGCCCAGGTTAAGAAATCCTGATTTATGGCCTGAATCTTAGAAACTCATGGCTTCCCAGGAAGTGAACTTGGATGAAAAGACACGGATGCTCCAGAAAATTGTTAGCATCAAAACTTAGATTTACGTAATACCGTATTCTGGTAATGATATCCCACTCCACTAGTTGGTCTCAGGAAAAAACCAAAAAAGGAAAAGCGCTAGCCAGAATTTCAGTCGAAGGACCTGAAGTTAATAGACCTTCTAATAGTATCAGTTTGTATTCTTTCAATGCTGCCAAATGCTTTGATGCATCTGTCGATTCGCACTAATCTTGGGAATCAAATCCTGCGTAAATTAGTTGAAGCCAAACATGTTCCAATTTTACTATTAATTAAATCGTGAATAAATACTGTACACTTTCCAACAATTTGTCTTAGCTGATGTGCACGCATAATTCGTTGTCTTTCATTTATTTCAGGACTTGGTTGTTCGTATTGTTTTCATTCTTGGCAACCTGACAGCGAAAAATAACCAGGCTCGTGAACAGTTTTTCAAAGCGGAAGGGAGCATCCCAACTCTGCTGTCATTATTCCATGCGTTCCATAAACTGGATCTGCATCCCAAGAGGCGAGTTGGGGAAGGAGATGAGCAGCACGACCCACAGAAGCCACAGGCCCAGGTGGAAGATGTGCTCATCAAGCTGACCCGCTTGCTGGCCAACTTGGCCATCCACCCGGGCATCGGGCCGGCCATGGCTGCCAACCTGCACGTAGTGGGCCTGCTCCTCGCCACACTGGGTAAGACGTCACCAGCCCACCGGGCCCCAGGGGACACAGGTGGCTGCAGCCAGACTGCTTCGAGGGGTGGGTGTGCTGAGGGGTTTATTAGTCCAGTCAGCTCACTTTAATGAGACTTCTCAGCTCTGGGAAAGAAAACCCCTCCGCTGTTCAGAATGGCCTCAAAAGTAATCCTGATTTTTTTAAAAATGAAAAAATAGTAATACATATTATGTCTAAAACCCACTGAATTGTATGTACACTTTAATAAGAGGGTGGATTTTATGGTAGGTGAATCATGTTGCAATATTTAAAAAATATATACTGATCAAATTACCAAACGTTGGCCAACATAACCACAAAGAGTTTAAAATCCCCAATTTTTTCATGCGTAGGCCACATGATTAAAGTATATTTATCTTTTTACTTCTCAGGTTGTTATATTATCGGTAATTACAGCCTCCAGTCATTTAGGTCTTATCTTTTCCCCTGTATTAGTCAGCTCAGGCTGCCATAACAAAATACCACAGACTGGTTGGCTTGAAAAACAGAAATCTATTTCTCCAAGTTCTGGAGGCTATAAGCCCAAGGTCAGGGTACTGGCCAGTTTGGTTCCTGGTGAGCGGTCCCTTCCTGGCTGTCAGGTGACTGTGTGTGTTCAAGGGCCTGTCCTGGATGCGTGCAGTGGGGAGAGAGCATGGCCTCTTCTTATAACTCTACTAGTCCTATGGGACCTCATTTAACTTTCTTTGCCTCCTGAAGCCCCTGTCTCCAAATGCTATCCCATTGGAGGTTAGGGCTTTAATATATGAAGTGGGGGGAGGGGACACAATTTAGTCAATGGTATTATGTCCCTAGTACCCCAAAATTCATGCCCTTTTCACACACAAAATACACGAATTCCTCCTCAACAGCCCCCAAAGTCTTAACTCATTCCAGCATCACCTCTAAAGCCCACGGTCCATAATCTCATGTAAATATCATCTAAATCAGCTATTGTGTGACTTGAGGTATGATTTATCCTGAGGAAAAATTTCTTTCCTGCTGCGGATCTGTAAAACCAGGCAAGTGATGTGCTTCCAAAACATAATGATGGGACAGGCACAGAACAGACATTCTTATTCCAAAAGGGAGAAATAGGAAAAAAAGAACAGTTGTCAGGTCCCAAGCAAATTCAAAACCCAACAAGTAATTCCATCAGATCTTAAAACATATACTAGCCCTTCAGCCAGAGTTTCCTTCACCCACAGAGGCCAGCACAGGAGTTAATACATGGTAGACACTCCATGAATACTCGGAGAAAGAAAGAATAAATGAGTATATGTTTTTTGTAGCATATGAATGACTGAATTTTCCTTTGCAATAGAGTAAGCTTTAATGAAAAGAAGGCCAAAGCAAAGATAATGAAATCAGAGAACCTAAGAACTAGCACAGTCCTCCTGCTCAGCTCACAGCCCCTCTCTCATTCCCTGAGGAAGTTTGGTTTCATACAAGAGGTAAAATCACTTCTTAACCAAGCAAGGTGTGCACAGGTGCTGAGGTGGCTTCCTCCCAGGATGGGGCCAGTATGGAGGTGGGGGTGGGCACAGGCAGAGGTGAGAGGCAGAGGCCCATTCAAGTTGCTGTAACCAGTTCAGTGTAACCAGTGTGGATTTTCCTCTGACTGCCAGACCACGTAGCCAACGAACTGCCTTACTCCTCACCAAACGTGGGTACTTCAAAAGCAACTCAAGATTTCCAAGCCAAACTCATGACTTCTCTCCCAAATGGACCATCTTCCCATGACCTTATTTCAGAGAATGGAATCACTGTCTATTTAATAATTTAGGCCAAAAATCCAGGAATCATGCTAAGTGGTTCCTCTCTCTTACCCCCAATCCAGTTTTCACCACATATTGTCCATTTTCTTCCCTAAATAGTTTTGCAGTCTGTCCACTTGCTTCATCTCTCCTATCATCCAAGCCTAAGCTACATTATTTGTCAAATGAATACCACAGGAGTCCCCTCACGGACAGCCTTGAATCTGTTCTTCTCTGCATTGTGGCCGGATAAGTCTGGGGGCTGAGTGGAAGGAAGGGACAGAATTACTGCAGGTGTGAGCTAAACAGTTCCTTCCTTCTTTCCTTCCTTCCTTCCTGTCCTCACTCATTCACTCACTTATTCTTGCATTCAGCAAGTATTTATTGAGCACTTCTTATGTGCCAGATGCTGCTCAAGGTGTTGAGAATGTGGCAATGAATAAAACAGATGGTCCTGTGGAACTTACTGTTTTTAGGGCTAGAAGACATACATTAAACATACAAGCCAAGTGGGCACATGTTCTATGGAGGAAATTAAAGTGGAAAAGGGGAAGAGAGACTAAGGGATACCATTTTATATAAGGCGATTAAGAAAAGTATGTCCTGTAAGGTGACATCTGAGCAACAACCTGAAGCACGTGCCGAGTGAGCCAAGTGGATAACTGGAAAAAGAATATATTCCAGACAGAGGGATTAGCAGTGAAAACATTCGCAGGACAGATTATGCTGGCCAGTCGAAAAGAGGACAAAGACCAGTGTGGTTGGCCCCAGTGGCCTGAGGGCTGGAGCACCCGATGAGGCCAGGGGTCAGGACTGGGGCAGTGCCCAGTAAGCCCAATGGATTATCCCACTAACTTTTAAAGGATCACCATGCTGAGGATAGACTCAGGAAGGAAAAGGTGGATGAAGAGAAACCAGTGAGGGATGAGAAGTGGGCTAGATGGTAGCAGGGTAGGTAAGAAGGGCAAAGCAGAGGGCAGTAGAGACATCTGGGCTCACTGCTATGTTTGGCACATTTGCTTTACTACAGACACAGGGCTCAGATCAGCCCTACTTTTCCAGACCCCCTGGCTGTGGAGATGGAGGTAGAGTGTTCTAACCCGGGGCAGGAGTGGTCCCCGCACCTGGTGCATTTCCCTGTGGGAGGAGTCAGGGAGATAAGGCAGCAAATGGCAAGGGCAAGCGCTGCCCTTGCCCAGCCCTTGCCCAGCCCTTGCCCAGGACAATGGCTCATCCCTGTTGCAGCTGGGTCATTGCTGCAGGGAGGATGGCATTGTTTCTGGCCCTGCTATGAGTCCTGACACCCTTCCTTTGTTTCAGAATACAAGTCAATTGATGATTGTGAGGAGCTGGTGATCAATACTACAGCAACAATCAACAACTTATCTTATTACCAAGTGAGGAATTCCATAATTGAAAACAAAAAGCTACATATTGCTGAATGTAAGGTTCAGAGTTGGGTGTGGGTAGATGCATGTTCAATTAAGGTTCTGATTTTATTAACTAAATATGGTACTAAAAGCATTCCTATTTTCTGATTTCCTGATACAAATATCTAAGAGCCTGATTTGATTCTGACTTGTTAGAATATAAGAAGAGCTTAGTTTCTTAGTTCCTGCTAAAGTCCCCTAAAATTTGTACCTTATTATCATTTTTAACTTTTGAAATATCAATATCAGTATTTATTACCATCGTTGAGTTATGATATTGGTTTCTGATAGCATTAAAATCAAAACTTAAATTCACTGATTATTTTTTCCCCTCTGGCCACCCAACCCAGTGCTTTTAAAGCTTCTCATGAGTAATAACATGGATGGAATCCTGGAGGCTGTGCGTGTTTTTGGAAATCTCTCCCAGGACCATGACGTCTGTGATTTCATTGTGCAGAAGAACGGTGAGTGAATGGCACTTACATTCATGAACATGCACTTCTTGCCAATAAACAGTAACGTGGTCTTGGAGCTTGGGTCATGACAATGTGATACTTGTTTCTGCTTTGGGACAAGCAAGTACTTTACATTCTGTTCCATCTGTACGTAAGACTGTCAGCTCAGGATGCCAAGATGGACTAGGCAGTGATCTCTGTGTTCCTGCTCCCTTGTGAGAGGTCTTCTGAGTTCTGAGATTGGGCGGGGAGAAAACAAATTATCTATACTCTCATTTCTGTCCAGGGAATGCACTTGAGACATTCTCCTTCATGTACTAGATTGTTCATTATGTACTGCTTGTACTAGCAAAAAAAAAAAAAAAAAAAAAGAGGAAACAACTTAATACCCATCAATAGGCAAGAGGATAGACACATTATGGTATATTCATTCCATATACTATTCTATAGCAATGAAAACAAATGAACTAGAGGTCCATGGTTTAACATGGATCAACCTCAAACACTTATAATCTAGGAGCAAAAACATTAGTGATAGAAGGATATACACAGAATATTGCCATTAAAGTAAGTTTTAAAATACACAAAACAATCTTGGGTATTGTCTATGTAACCCACTCAAGTAGTGATGCTATAAGGTATAAATATCATTTATACCTTATAAATGATATTTGAAGTTGATAAAGTGTTTATACTAACCATCCTCTATCTGAGATCTGTCCCCTAAGTATTGAGCCAATGTCAATATACTTAACAGTTTGTTTGCATGGCCAATACTTTCAGGACAGACCTCATATGTCTCAAATATTTAATGTAAGAATAATAACTAAAAATATGTTGATACAAGAAACATCCAAACTGTAGAGAATTTTTATGAGTTTATTTGAGTCAAGCTGATAACATAGGCTGAGGAACAAGATCTCAATTACTCCTGAGAATAATAATTTTGCAGTTGCTCTTGTGCATTTGAAAACAGGGTGGGAATGTAAGAAGGATTACATGAGGGTGGGAGAAAGCAAGACGGAGATTGAGTTATAAGATTCTATGCTTTCTTAAGAATGGTTACCCCTTTGAGGGGTATTACTTCTGGCACCTCCAAAGTGTATTGACCTAGATGCAAGAACAGTGGACAGGACTGGCTTAACAACCTTTTAGTGAAGATGTTACAGGCCTGGGGCATGACTATCCGCCATGACCCCCTGAGTTAGGAATTTATTATTTATTACAGCACCCCTTTTTCATCTACAAATACCTAATTATCCACATTCACAATATAAACTAGATAATACAGAGAGAAGATATTACAGCAGCAGCACCCTATCTCACAACTACAGAGATAACTCTTCAGTTTTGGTGTACATTCTTTCAACTCTGAAACACAAAGATATGCAACGCAGCCTTTTTGCCAAGCTCGCTGTCAGATCCATCCAGGGGGCCAAGGTCAGAACAGGCAGCTACCTCTCAGGTGTGCAGGAAAATGGGAGGGGGCAGAGCACACACCTGTCCACTCTCCCCCAACCCTTTGCCCAGCGCCTGCTGCGGGATGCGAAAACAAAGACAAGAGTTCTATTTCCCAGGAGCAAGGAAACTGTTTCCCAGAGGTGGGGGGCCTGTCCCCACTTGTACCCAGTAAGTCCTACCCTGCCATGGCAGGTTCCTAGTGTGTGATCGAGACTCCTGCGGCCCTGGAAGATTTCAGGAAAGATCTAAACAGGAGCCCTCCCTCAGGGCTGTGGACTTAGAGATTTTAAAGATGATTGTCACCTGTGTGGCTGGAAGGCCATGGTTTCCTCCTTTCCACCAGCAGGGACCCCATGCTGCTTTGGAGAGGGAACTGCTTTCTGGATCAGATGCAGCAGCATCTGGGGACAGGGACCTAGAGGGTAGGGAGCAGGTTCTGGATGTGGTGGGTGCTGGGGAGCCTACTGCTGGGCAGTGGGGAATGCCTTCAGAAGAATGGGTTAAATCCCCTCATAGGGTTTTCAGTTTAGCAAGCCACTCCCCATTTCCCCTTTCCCCTTAAATAAGGCGGCATAAGACGCAGCTGAGGACTGACTGGTCTGTGTTTATTCTCTTCCCTCCCAGTACACAAGTTCATGATTGCACTGCTGGATGCTAAGCATCAGGACATCTGCTTTTCTGCCTGTGGTGTTCTCCTAAATCTCACTGTGGAGAAAGACAAGTGCGTCATCCTAAAAGAAGGAGGTGGCGTGAAAAAGTAAGTTTCAAGGCGTGTAGTTGCGTCTCTCTCAGAATTGTTTCGGAGAACATAGTTTCCTAGGCATTTTACGCCCCTCTGGTCATTCCTCCAGGGCAGAGGCATTTCAAAACTTGGAAAAGCCTCGTTAGAGATGAGGAGGGATTTAGGTCCCACCAGACACTTAAAATAATTCCAAAGTAGATTATGGTGACTTTGTGGCTATTTAAGTTTGGAGATATGAAAATATTTAAAAGAATCACTGAATTATACACAATACATATTAAATATCCCGGAGGGACAATCATTATTGTGCTACAGATGTGAAGTTTAAGAGAGTCTGACCTAATAACTTCTCAACTATATTAACTCAGGTTAGTGGAGTGTTTAAGAGATTTTGGTCCTACTGATTGGCAGCTGGCCTGCTTGGTTTGCAAAACGTTATGGAACTTCAGTGAAAATATGACTAGTGCTTCAGCATGTTTTGGGGACGAAGACACCCACACACTCTTAGCCCTGCTACCATCACTTCTAGGTAAGACTCTTCGCTGTGATCCTCTTATCAGAGTGAGATAATTTTTCCTGTGCCTTGTATGGATCAAGATTGGTGTGTATGCGGGTAGCTATACGCATCTACAAGCATCTATAATAATCTATAAAGATGATCACTTATAAATGTCTGGAAGAGGCTGAATGTTATTTATAATGGGGTCACAGAAACTTCATTGGGCACTGTCATGATTTCTTTTGTGGCTCTTCTTTATTTTTGCATTTTTAATAGATTGCATAAATACAAGATGCTGTTGTTTAAAAGTATACAGGCATTATTGTAACTGAGAAAATATGACCTAGGGCTGCTCTGAATAAAGCCATGCATTTAAGTGAACCTATACATTTTAATTGGCAGCTGTGCTAATGCTCAGCCAAAAACCCTGAACTTGACTGGCCTGCATTTGTTCAGGGTATGTGAAACTATTTGACATTATAGTGGGGTCCATACCTTGGAAGATGGGAAATCATTGACACAGACCAAAGGAAAGAGAATAGCTTCTTCCATTCTCAAAATTTCCATTTTTAGGATAATTGTTCTCATTCTGGGTTAAGTCTAACATCAGTGATTGGGGGGCAGTAAATGAGTGTGGTCAGTAATTGTCTTCCTAAGTGGAATACCTGTCATTTCCCAGCCACTGGTTTTGGAATAGCCAGGGCTTGTGGAAAGGTGCCATTTGCCTTGAAGCTAGGGTTCAGGTGGTGTCGTTTGATAAGATAATCTCTCAGAACCTGTCTTTTCATCTCTGAAGCAGGCACCTGATCTTCCCTGCCCTGCTGTGGGGAATTGGGAGGATCAAACAAACATTCTCAGGTCTCAGTGGGAAGAGTAAGAGACTAGTCAGTTCCGAGTGGAAGTCCTTGTGTTAGCACTTACCAGAGAGGTTTCAACCTGTCTCAGTTTGTGTTTCCTCCTCTCTAAGATGGGGGCAGTCAATGTCCACTCTGAAAACTTGTTAGGATGACAAATGAGCTGATGTGTAGAATAGAGCTGGCTATGGTGCCTGACACACAGCAGGCCCCCAAAATGTGGCTGTGAAAGCACCTCGTGGATCCCAAGTGGTGTAGCAATGAGTTGTTAAACAGCCTCAGAAGCTTGCTAAGTTGATGTGAAATTTGCTTCTTCCAGATTACTACTGTACAATTCTGTGTGTGAGAGGGCAAGGAAAAAAATGTCGTTAAGGCCCACGGACCTGCCTGAATTCAGTCCTCTGCTGCAGCAGAGCATTGGCATCAGCTTCGAATTGAAGAAAAACGCACTTATCCTGGCCCCACCCCTGGGAATTCTGATTTACGAGCTCTGAGGTGGGGCCGATAGTCTGTCTGTTTTGAAAAAGCTGCACAGGTGCATCTGTTATGCAGCCCGGATGGGAAGAACCCATGGCCCGGTAAATGGGATTCAGGAGAGGGAGCTGTGAAACTGAGGGGTCCCTCAGCAGCAGCAGCATCCGGGAGACCCAGCTCTGCTCCACTGCTGCTGTTACTGGGAGTTGTCCTTTCTCCCCCTTGTTCCCTCTAGGCTCCTGCTTGGTCATGGCTTCAACCACCTCAAGGCCTCTTCTTACAGCACAGAGTGTGTGACAAGTTTCCAATGTTGCTGGCACACCTGTCTGTCTCCCGTTTGGGGAGGAGGTATTCTTGGGTCCAAGAGTCCCTCTCCTGGGCCATAGGACTTCCGTGCCTGAGGCTGCTGCTGCCTCTACTGCAGGCTACCTGTGGCTTCCTTTGGCACCCAAGTCTGGGGCAACCTACCACCACTGAGGATGGTGGGGCCCCAGGGCACAAGAACGGCTTAGAAGGGGATGTAGGCTCCGCTAGCTTCTCAGCAGGGGCAGCACGCCCAGCAGGCACTGCGCTGCTGGGGGCTCATGGCCTACTACCCCCACCTGCAACCTTCCCTTAAAGCCAGGCTGGGCTTCTGCATATGCTCCCCCAATCTCTGTCCCCTGACAGTGCATAATACCCTTGGCCTGCTGAGCCTTATGGTGTCGTCCTTGCAGGCCCTTCTCAGGGAGCTCTTCAAGCCCCTTGTCTCGTCATAGGAACTTGTACTTATGTAGCAATTAATCTTGAACTGTGTGGCTTCTTCTGTACTATTACTTTGCATCTTTTATTTCCCTACACCAGCTGAGCCACTTGAAGAAAAAGATATTGCCTCATGCAAAGTGGGTTCTTGAAAGATGCTTGTGGACTGATTCACATCACTGGTGCCTTTGTTTTAAGAGTGCTATCTACTTTTAAAAGCATGTGCATTCCATCCTCATAGGATCTCTCTGAGGTCATCAGCTAGGTTTCAGCTAGGTCTCAGTGACTTGCCTAAGGTCCTAGTGTAGCAAAGCTAGGACTTTTTGTCAGAAAATAAACTTCTAGCCCTGAATTTTTCTCTTCCATTACATTGTATACCCTTATCCCTCCCCGTGAAAGGGGGCATGGATCACAAAACTAAACACAGTCGGTCAGGGAGCCAAGTCACCAGTATAGGGTCAGGACTGCTCACGAGATCACAAGTCCCTTCTTATGGCCAGTGAGGACTGGGCTTCCTCCTGGACTTTGTCTCCACAGTGTGGGCCTCAGGCCCCTTCTCCTGGGGGTTGGAGCTGTGGCTGGCCAGTTGGGCAGCGACAAGTGAAATGCATATGTAGTTGAGGGTGTATTTGAATTTCAATTCTTTTACCAAGATAGCTAACAATCAGGCCATTTTGAAACACAGGATGAGCTGTTAAATAACAAAGTCTCATGTGAAGTGTGAGCACTGTTTTTAGAAACATGGCAAGACAATTCATGAAGTAATAGAAGTTACCCAACTTTTCTTTGACGGATGACTGGGGAAAAAAATAAAAGGCTAAAGTTATGGCCTGCAACATGCTGGGAATGCTGGGATGTTGACAGTCTCTTTGGAAAGGGGTTTAAAGAGAAAGTTGTCTCAAACTTCCTGATGCATTTTGATTACTTATAAACTCAGCAGCGTGTTTATCTTGGAAGTTTTTAAGTGGTATGCCCCAGCACACAGTCTACCATGAGCTTCTCTCAGGGGAGTCAACAATGGTGATCAGTGTGTGCAGTTTTGATTGTGAATGTACAATACTGCACACTAGGTTTTTAAGTGTTCATTGTAAGGGACATGGAACTTAGCATGTAGGTTGCATAACAAGGGGTAGAGTGGAGCCTCTTAAGTCAGGGGATCACATGATCCAGCCTATGCCAAAGAGCCAACAGGTGCTTCTGCAACACGTGGAGACCGGACCTTATAAGAAAGTAAGGTAATACTAGATCCTGCAAGTAGCGACCAGTGCTGAACAGCAAAGCTAGAAAACAGTGCAGTGGGGAGGAGAAGCTTTTTTATTATTATGATTTTATTTACTCTGCTATTCCAGTTGTCCCAATTCCCCCCTACCTTTGCCCTCCTCCACCCAGTGCCCCATTTCCTCCAGCAATGCCCCTCTTAGTTCATGTCCATGAGTCATGCATGTAAGTTCTTTGGCTTCTCTCTCTTCAATGTTCTTCTTATCCCCCTATCTATTCTGTAACCATCAATGTGTACTTTTTCTTTTTTCCTTTCACATCCAGAAAATTCACCATTTAATTACTGCCTTCTGTCAGCTTCTCAAATCATACTAATACAAAGTTTTCTTTTCATTATTCCAAAATGCCTACCTTAATTCATTTGTTTAAAGAATTAGTCTTTTAAGTAATGTGAATTGCAATATTACCAAACACATGCAAAAATACATTTACATCCATATATATTTTTACACATATATAAGTACTTATAGATTTTGAAGAGTTAATACAAAAAATTTAAAATATGCCAATGGCTTATTACATAATTATTACATGTTAAATGATAGTGTTTTAGATATATTGTAGCAAAATTAAGCAGATTTTTCTTCTTTAATACTTATTTTGCTCTGGAATGCTATTTTTGTGAAATATATCACAGAAATGGTATATTGCAGAACCCACTTTTGTGGAAGTTGTCCTAGAGGCAGTGCCAAACCCATAGTAAAAAATGAGTTTGTTTTTTGAGTCAGAACCTCCCCAATCTAGTAATATAACTCAACTTTATTTTAAGCTACTGGAACTATAACTTATTCTTTTTGGAGTTTTCCATCTTAAGTAGTAGATTTATTTATTTATTTATTTATCTATTTATTTATTTAGGCTGTGCACAGCTCTTACTTCTTTCAATACCCTCTGTTTTTCCTCTACATGTGTTTTACAAGTTGAAGCCTTCAGAAATAATGGTACTTGCAGTGCTCAGCTGGTCCCCAGAGTAGAAATTACTATGTCTACTAAGTTGAGGTAAAAAATAAAAATCCCTAGGATTTAAATAATTTTGTAGAATAGTATTCTAGCTATTTTTTAAACTTGTGGTTGACTTCCTATGTGGTCCTAAACTAACCCCTGAACTATTTAAGAGTCTGTTGAAGTAGAGATTAGGTATGTTCTCATTTCAATAATAAAGTTTACTATAGCATTCATTCCTTTTCCCAAGCACCCCCAGTTTGGGGGCCTTCATAACTGGAAATGTATATTTCCACAATTTAGTTGAAAGGAATCTCATCTCATTTATATGCTAATATGAAAATATATATTGTCTATGTAAACGAATCATATCATTCAGTAGTTTGCAATCCATCCAAATTGGTCTTCATTCTTAGCATCTTTTCTAAAGATTGACTGATTTCACGACACACCCATGACCAGTGGTTGCTATTTAAAACATAAATTGTTAACAAAATCTATATACTACATACCCACAAATAAGCACATATTTTGTAACAGTGAAAGAAAGATGGCATGTCTTCTATGTAATATACATCCACATTTTCTTAGGTTTTTCTTCTTCCTTAACTGCATTTGATTTTTCTGAGTTATTGAAAGTAACCTGATTTTCCCATATTGGAAATGATTCCAATCTAAGAAAACTTAACCCACAGTAATGCAGATACAAGTAAGATACAAAATTGTACCTTATTTAGTAAAAATCGATTTATAACAAGATCACTTTAAAGCATTCATAAGTTAAAGTTGGTTCTTATCCATTCAGCTCCCCTATGTATTTTGATTGGTGCATTTAATCCATTTACCTTTGTCTTTCTGTTTCTTCATCTTCTTAAAGCAGACCCTTTAGCATCTCTTGCAATGCTGGTTTGGTGGAGCTGTATTCTTTTAGCCTTCTTTTGTCTAGGAAACGCCTTATTTCACCTTCCATTTTGAATGACAGCCTTGCTGGGTAGAGTATTCTTGGTTGCAAGTCTTTGTTTTTCATTGCTTGAAATATCTTTTGCCATTCCCCTCTAGCTTGTTGTGTTTCTGTTGAGAAATCAGCTGATAATCTTATGGGAGCCCCCTTGTATGTTATTAGCTGTTTCTCTCTTGCTGCTTTTAGGATTCTCTTCTTGTCTTTGCAATTTGCCATTTTCATGATGATGTGTCTTGGAGTGGACCTGTTTGGGTTGATTTTCCTTGGGACCCTCTGTGCTTCCTGAGTTTTCATGACATTTTCTTTCCTCAAATTAGGTAAGTTTTCTGTCATTACTTTTTCAACCAGGTTTTCTATCCCTTGCTCCTCCTCTTCTCCTTCCGGTATCCCTATGATATGGATGTTACTACGTTTCATGTTGTCCTGCAGCTCTCTTAAATCCTCTTCATTCTTTTCCAGTCTTTTTTCATTTTGTTGCACTGCCTGGGAATTTTTTTCTACATTGACCTCCAGCTCGATGATCTGATCCTCTGCTTTTTCTAGCCTGCTTTTGATTCCTTCTACTGTGTTCTTCAATTCAGAAATAGTATTCTTCATTTCCTCCTGGCTCTTATTGATGGTTTCTATGTCCTTTTTAATGCTTGTGTAGTTCTCATTAAGTTCCTTGTAGCTTTCCTGGAGTTCTTGTAGTTCCCCTGGAGTTGTTTGTAGTTTTCTTTGAACTCACTGAGCTCATTGAGCTTCTCTATCATGATTATTTTGAATTCCATGTCTGAGAGTGTGCTTGCCTCTTTCATTTTGCACTCTTCCTGGGGATTCCTCCTTTCCATTTGCTGGGGGTTTATTTCTTTGTCTCCCCATTTTAGGTGACTCTGGTTTATTTCTGCTTCTTGGATTGGTATGCTTTTTTAAAATTTTAATTTACTTTTAAGATTTTATTTATTATTTTTAGAGAGACGGGAAGGGAGAGAGGGAGGGAGACATCAATGTATGGTTGCCTTTCACCTGCCCCCAGCTACAGACCTGGCTGAAGACCTGACTGGAGACCTGGCTTGCAACTTCATTATGTGCCCTGGCTGAGGAATTGAACCAGCGACCTTTGGGTTTGCATGCTGGTGCCTTATCCACTGAGCCACCAGCCAGGGCCTGGTCTGCTTTGACTTAGTGCTGTAGTGGTATGTTGAGAAGCTTTTATTGATGCTGTAGGACACAAACTATAATGGAGATTGTGTTATAATGATCACTGATAAATTTATTGTTTTAGTCCTTTAATTCTTTCTAATAGTGTCCCTAAAATGCTAGTGTTTGGAAGTGTGCTGTGCACAAAGAACACTGAACAATGACTTGTTTTCTGAATCAGTGCTTTTCAGCATCTTTAAAAAATGAAGTAGCAAAGAAAGAAAAATAATCAATATATGACATGTAATAAAGATATTCTCTTCTAAAACATTCCTTTAATTGTTTAGAAATACATATATAGTTATAATCTAACATGAATTTCTTAGGTAATAGTCAAAAAAGCTTGAAAATCATCAATTAAAATTTTTCTGTGTTAACCTCTGTCACTCCTTGCAATACAAGTTCCAAATTTTAATACCTGGTGTAATATGGCATTTGAAAAATGTATTTGCTGTATTTACTTTGAAGTTTCAGCCTGCTTTTCTCTTACCTGTAGATATTTGGCCACTTATCTAATTTGGTTTGGAATTAATAGGGTCCAAATGTAGATTAATTAAAGGCTTAGCCTCAAGAAAAGTAAAACAGTCTTGATATTAGATTTTTTTTAAAGCATTGAAATAAAACTACCAACTCCAACTGAAACCCTGAGCAGAGGAGGGGCTATGATGTGCATGGGCAGACCTCAGTCCTAAGCTTCTTGGGAAAGAAGCATATAAAACAAGGGCATTAAAGGAAGTTTAGTGCTCAGAAAATCTGGAAAAGAGTGAGCAGGAGGAAGATCTAGAAAGGAAAGCCCTAAGTCTCACAGACTCTTGTCTAGAAGGGCTTGGAAGGCACCAAACACTATCAGCACTGCTCTCCCAAGGGCCTGGTTATTCTGTGGGTGGGGAGATCCAGTTTGCTTACCCAGGGTCCCCCTGGAGCACCTGGCTGAAGTGTTTGCCCAGAACTTGTCCCAGGGCTGCATAGTTGTCCCCTTGGTTGTGAGGCGAGGAGGGGCAGGTACAAACTGAGATTCCAGACTGCCTTCTCTTATTCTGGGTGGGGACACTAACACCCATAATGCCAAGGTGCACAGTGTACAGAAATATTCAGTGTAGAAAATTTGATGTAAACAGTAATGAGGCAGTTTATATACAATAGAATTTTAACAAACTCTGTGAAGAAAGTTTTCAAATTCTATAAGTAGCAATATTGGTGGTCATTTTAGGACTTAGCGGTGACCACTTGAGAAGTCTGCCTCAGTCACAGACCTAGAAAGTGGTAGAGCCAGTCTCCTGATTGACAGGCCACTGCGTTTTCCTTAAGCACTCCCTGTGGGAGCAACATCGACAAATGGAAATGCAGTGGCAGGTCAGCGCAGAAACCTTAGGGGCCATTTATTTCCCTACATATACCACTGATTACAGAATTCAGGATGCCTTTGGGTTAAGAAGCAAATAAAAACTGTAATACTGTAATATTGCATTTGTTTTTACATGTGCTTTTCTGCATTACCCATGGACTCAGGATTCCTCTACTCTTTGGGACCAGCTAAGGGCAGAGGCTGTCTTTTTAAAGAACTTTTATGTCCAGGATGCTCTGAACAACAAAGTTGATTGTCAGTAAAGTTTTAATTGTCAAATTCAACTGTGCTACTTTCCCAAAAGGTTTCCTGAGTCCTTTTATATCTGACAACCACTTTGATTTCTTGTCTGTGTATTCAAAATGTAATTCACTTTTTAAATGCACAGATAAGGAAGTAACCTATTAACACTTTGTTCTGAGCAATTGTTATCTGACTTTTGGATGTGGATTTACACACATAAAGAGATTAGTTTCGATAAAAACTCAATGCATTTTAGAACTTTTTTTTTTTTTAAAGATTTTATTTCATTATTTTTAGAAACAGGGGAAGGGAGAGAGGCAGAGAGGGAGAGAGACATCAATGTATGATTGCTTTTCACCTGCCTCCAGCCACAGACCTGACTGGAGACCTGGTTTGCAACCTTGTTATGTGCCCTGGCTGGGGAATCGAACCTGTGACCTTTGGGTTCGCAGGCCGGCACCTTGTCCACTGTGCTACCAGCCAGGGCCTTAGAACTTTTTTGAGAAGACTATTATCCTTTTTAATTAAGAGGCTAAAGTATATTTAATTAAAATATTTGTAAACATTTTAAAAGAACAGAAGAGAGTGAAGAGCTTCTCCAATAAAACAACATTTATAAATAGAAACAGGGGGAAAAAATAGCCTTTTAACCCCCAAATCCTGTCTGGAATTAGGGATGACCCAGGATGAGTTTAACTCATGCCATCAAAAATTAAACTTTATTCACTAGATAACACTTTCAAATAATTGCTGTAATTTTAATTTTTCTGATACAGATGAAGAACTAGCACTGGATGGCACTTTTGATCAAGACCTAAAACACTATCATAGACTGCACTGGGAAACAGAATTCAGACCTGTGGCCCAGCAGCTTCTGAATCGAATTCAGGCTCATCATGCCTTCCTGGAACACGGGCCAATTCCTTCTTTCTAACATGATGCAAATTAACACCAGAAACAGGAAATCAGGTCACCTTCATTCTTAAGAAGTGGTAACAAACATGAACTTTGTACTTTTTTTTTTCAGTGTTAACAAATATTGAAAGTTTTTTGGGTACTGATGTTAGTGAGTAGTTGAAGTATTGTAAAAGAAATAACCATTTCTTTTTGTTAGGTATTATGGGAAAATGAATATAAATGTACTTTGTGCTATGAGAAATGTAAGATAAAAATATCCATGGTTTTTCTAAGTAAACGACTTTCTCTTCTATTCAATACTTAATTAATTTAGTTCTAGTCTTAAACTCCCAGTTTAACAATTCTGGAATTTCAGTGCTTGTCAACCCAGCAGTTAAATGAATGGTGCAATGAAGACTCTTAGTTTTTGTATATAGAAAAAATGATGGTCAACATTATTAGGAAAACGTTCTGCATAGGCATCTGTACTAATTCTTGTGTCATCTAATAATTTTCTGTTTAGGCACCACTATTTTTGTGATTCTCATAATAAGAGAAGAAATAAGCAGAAAAGTTAGGGAAGACCACTTTGGGCCATCTACGCTTTTTTAAAAAAGTAAAATGGATATAAAGGGAATATTTTTACCTCTTCTCAGTTGAAATAAAATCACTAGACCTGGCAGTCCTTCCAAGTAGAATTCTCCATGACTATGGAGGTGGTATTGTAATGTACTATAAAGAATGTGTGCTTAGGTGTATGGCCTACACTGTTTGAATTCTAGCTCTCCTATGCTTGGACTTTGTAGCTTAATTTAAGTTACTTGGACAAGTAACTTAATTTCTTGAGCTTAAATCATAAAATGAAAATAATACCTACTTCATTATAGGGTAGTTTAGGAAAAAATAAATAAATGGGCAAATTTCCCAGTACAGTGTTTGGTTCCTAGTGGATAGTCAATAAATTATAACCATATGATGGTAGTTTATTAGTTTGCATTCTTTGTAGGGTAAGTTTGGCCTCTGAATAAGTAATAAAAACCAAAATAAGTTGAGATTACTGTTACGTGATACCAACCAAATAAAGACTTGGAAATTAAACTAGGTTAACCACTCTCTTTGGAGAAAAGCTGATACTAACGGTTCACCTCTAATCCTACAAAATGCCAAGGCTAACAGGACAAGAGCAGGCATCACAGCCTGGACAGACTCTCAAAGCCTATTCAGTAAAACCTAAATTTCCAGGAACAAATAGATTTTCCAAGGGCTCTTCAAATCTGGAGTTCGTCATCATTAGGGTTCAGCAAAATTGCTGGGGATACTCATTTTATTAGAGTCTATAATTTATAAGTATATACTAGTAGATTCATTCTGATAGTTGACATCATTTTAAGTGTGAGGAGCTAATCTCACATTTAAGGACCTAGCCTTGACCTGTGTGGCTCAGTAGGTTGGACATTGTCCCACAAAGCAAAAGGTTACAGGTTCAATTTCTAGTTTGGGTGGGTCCAGTACCTGGACTGGGAGTGTAAAAGAGGCAACCTATTGACCTGAAATAGCTCCCTCACTCTTTATGACTAATATAATAACTCATGGTAGAATACCAACATACCTGTTCTCTTACATGCTAAATTCCTTCCCTCTTAGACTCACATATAAACTGGCCCATTTGGAAGCATTTACCTGCCTTTAAAAATTCTTTTGGTGAAAAGCACAACATAAAATTACCATATTAACTATCTTTTTTAAGATATTTTATTTATTATTTTTAGAGAGAAGGGCAGGGAGGGAGGAAGAAAAGGAGAGAAACATCAATGTATGGTTATCTTTCACCTGCCTTCAGCTAAGGACCTAGCTGGAGGCCTGGCTTTCAACCTGGTTATGTGCTCTGGCTGGGAATCAAGCCAGCGACCTTTGGGTTCCCAGGCCAGCACCAACCCACTGAGCCACCCGGCCAGGGCCCATATTAACTATTTTAAGTGTACAATTCAGCAGTGTTAAGTATATTCAATCATATTGTTTTGTAACATCTCTAGGACTTTATCTTGTAAAACTGCAACCATATCTATTAAACAATTTCCAAACATTCCCCCTCCTTCCAGCCCCTAGAAACTACCAATCTACTTTCTGTTTCTATAAATTTGACTAGTTTAGATACCTCAGATAAATGACTTATGTGACTGGCTTATTTCATTTAGCATAATGTCTTCAAAGTTCATCCATGTTATAGCATGTGTTAGGATTTCCTTCCTTTTATAAGGCTGAATGCTATTTCCTTGTATATAAACACCACATTTTGTTTATCCATTTATCCATCAAAGGACATTTGGGTGGCTTCTACCTCATGGCTATTGTGAATGATGTTGCTATGAACACAGATATGAAAATATCTCTTTGAGATCCTGTTTTCAGTTCTTTTGTATATACATACCTGGAAGCAAAATGACTGGATCATAGAGATCTATTTTTAATATTTTAAGGAACCTCTAGACTGTTTTTCATAGATGCTGTACCATTTCACATTACCATCAACTGTGCATTAGGGTTCCAAATTCTTCACATTTTCATCAATTCTTGTTATTTTGTTTTGTTGAGAATAGTCATCCTAAGGGGTGTTAGTGATATCTCATTGTGGTTTAGATTTGAAGTTCTCTAATATTTAGGGTTGGCCAAAAAGGTTTTTTTTTTCTGTAAGCTGGCTCGAGTAGCACTTGAATGTCTTAACTTCATTCAAAACAACTTTTTTGAATTGTATAGTGACAGCTGTCATATCAGCATGTATTTTAAAAACTTATCAAAATTGGTAAATTTTGTGTAGCCATTTTAATACTGAAGATGGAAGAAAATAAGTGACATTTTCAGTATATTATGCTTTATTATTTCAAGAAAGGTAAAAACACAACTGAAACACAAAAGGAAAAAAGATTTGTGTGGTGTATGTATGGAGGAGGTGTTGTGACTGATTGAATGTGTCAAAAGTGGTTTGCAAACCTTTGTGCTGGAGATTTTTTGGTGGACAATGCTCTATGATCAGGTAGATGAGTTGAAGTTGATAATGATCAAATCAAGGCATAAATTGAGAACAATCGATGTTATACCACATGGAAGACATCCAGCATACTCAAAATACCTAAATCAAGCACTGAAGATCATTGGCACCAGTTTGGTTTTGTTGGTCGCTTTGATGTTTGGGGTCCACATGGGTTAAGCAATATAAACCTTTTTGACTGTATTTCCACATGTGATTCTCTAGTTAAACATAATGGAAGTGTTTCATTTTTAAAGCAAATTGTGACAGATGATGAAAAGTGGATACTTTACAATAATGTGGAACAGAAGAGGTCATGGGGCAAGTGAAATGAACCACCACCAACCACACCAAAGTCCAGTCCTCATCCAAAGATTATGTGTATATGGTGGGACTGGAAGGGAGCCCTCTATTATAAGCTCCTAAAAAAAGTCCAGAATTAGTCAACTGACCTTCCATCAGGATAACTAATGCAAAACCACAAGTTACTTTGATGACCAGGCAAAAGCTATTACAGCTTGGCTGGGAAGTTCTGATTTGTCCGCCATATTCACTAGACACTTCACGTTGGGATTTCCATTTATTTCAGTCTTCACAAAATTCCCTGAATGGAAAAAATGTCAATTTTCTGGAAGACTGCAAAAGGCACCTGGAACAGTCCTTTGCCTAAAAAGATAAAAAGCTTCGGGAAAATAGAATTATGAAGTTGCCTGCGAGATGGAAGAAGATAGTGGAACAAACCAGTTCAATAAAGCTATTAGTGAAAATGAAAAATGGATCTTTAGTTTTACTTTAAAACCAAACAAACTTTTTGGCCAAGGCAGTTCCATTTGTTTGTTGTTTTTTTGCCTTTGCTTTTGGTGTTATATCCAAGAAATCATTGCCAAATCCAATGTCCTAAAGCTTTCCCCCTATGTTTTCTTCTAGAAATGTTATCGTTTTAGTTTTTATATTTAGGTCTTTAATCCAGTTTAGTTAATTTTTGTATATGGTGTAAGGTAAAGTTATAACTGTTCTTTGGCATGTGAATATACAGTTTTCCTAGCACCATTTATTAGATATTATCTGTTCCTCATTGAGTGATCCTGGAACTCTCATCAAAGATTTGATCATGCAATGAGGGTTAATTTCTGGGCTATCTGTTCTAGTCTATTGATCTTTATGTCTGTCTTCATGCTGCCACCATATTTTTTTGATTATGGTAGCTTTGTAATGTTTTGAAATCAGAACATGTGAAATCTCTCCACTTTGTTCTTTTTATTTTTTTTTAAATTTTATTGTTGTTGTATTACATCCATCCCCTTTTTGCTCCCCTCTGTCACTTTGTTCTAAAATATTGTTTTGACTGTTTGAGGGCCTTTGAGACTTCATATGAATTTTAGGATGGATTTAAAAATGTTTTATTTACTTTTAGAGAGTGGAGAAGGGAGGGAGAAAGAGAGGGAGAGAAACATCAATGTGTAAGAGATACTCGGATTGGTTGCCTTTCACACAATCTCAATTGGGAGCCCACATATGCCCACAACCCAGGCATATGTCCTGACTAGAAATTGAACTGTGACTTTTCACTTCACTGAGCCACACCAGCAAGGGCAGGATGGATATTTTTCATTTCTGTAAAAATGGCTTTTTTTTTTTTAAGAGCATGCATTGAATGTGTATATTGCTTTAGATAATATTGGTATCTGTACAATATAAAGACTTCCAATCTATGAATACAGGATATCTTTGCATTTATTTGCCTTTTTAAATCTCTTACAGCAATGTTTACTTGTTCTCAAGGTGCAACTCTTTCAATTTCTTGGTTAAGTTTATTCCCAAGTATTTTTAAAAATTCTATTGTAAGTAAAATTTTTTCCATTTCCTTTTCAGATTGTTCATTTTTAGTGTATAAAAATGCAACTTATTTTTGCATGCTGATTTTGTATCTTCAAATTTGGTTGGATTTGTTAGTTTTAACAGGGCTTTATGTATAGAATTTTAAAGCTTTGCTGCGTATAATATCATGTCATCTGAAAACAGAAATAATTTTAACTTTCCTTTCCAATTTGGATGTCTTTTCTTTTTCTTGCCTAATTGCACTGGTAAAAGATTTATCATTTTTATCTTTTCAAAGAACCAGCTCTTGGTTTTATTAATCTTTTCTAGTTTTTTAGACTATTATATTTCCCCCCTAATCTTGATTATATCTTGATTTGCACTCGCTTTGGGCTTAGTTTATTCTTTTTCTGGTTCTTTTAGAGATAAGGTTAGATTGTTTGAGATTTTTCTTGTTTCTTGAGGTAAGCCTGAATTGCTTAGGACTGCTTTGGCTGTGTCCCATAGATTTTGGATTGTTGTGCGCCCATTTTTATTTGTCTCCAGGTACCTTTTGATGTCTTCCTTGATCTCATGGTTAACCCATTCATTGTTTAGAAGCATATTATTTAGCCTTCATGTGTTTGCGTTTTATTCAGTTTTCTTGTTGATTTCTAGTTTCATATCATTGTGAATGATATGAAGCTGCTTCATATAATTAATGTCTTTTTAACTTTATTGGGATTTTTGTTTGGTCTAACATGTAGTCCATCCTGAAAAGTGTTCCATGTTGGTTCAAAAAATGTGTATTTTGCTGCTTATGGGGGAAATCCTCAAAGATATCAAGTCCATCTGGTCTTTAGGCCACTGTTTCGTTGTTGATTTTCTGTCTGATTTATCCATTGATGCCAGTGGGGTGTTAATGTCCCATACTATTACTGTCATATTGTTGACCTTTCCCTTTATGTCAGTATGGGGATGGGGGTGGGGTCAAAAGTAGGCTTACAGTTGTGAGCATGAAAAACAATTTATTCTTACATTATTTTTCATATGAACAAGTGTAAACCTACTTTTGTCCCCCACCCTGTATTTTTTTAAATTTTTTCTTTAAATTTTATTGTTGTTGTATTGCATCCATCCCCTTTTTGCTCCCCTCTGTTCCCCTCCCCACCCACCCATTCCCCCCAAAGTCAGTCCCACCTGTTGTCCATGTCCATGGTTCCTTTATGCTAGGTTCTTGTCTAAGCTGCTCCCCTTCCTTGCCTCTGCCTCCCCCCTCCCCCCAACCCCTTTCCCCCTGACCACTGAAGGCCTAGTCACTTATTTGGTATTCATTTATTTGGTTCTGTTTTGCTTGTTGTTAGTTTTGTTCATTATTGTCCTGTAATGCCCACCCTGTATTTGTTTCATGTATTTAAGTGCTCTTACATTGGATGCATGGATGTTTCCAAGAGTTATAACCTCTTACTGGATTGCTCTTCTTTGTCTCTTGTTAGTCTTTTTTTATTTTTCAAGTCTATTTTGTTGGATAAGTGTTGCTACCCCAGCTCTTCCCCAATCCATTTTCATGAAATACCTTTATCCATTCTTTACTTTCAGTCTGCATGTCTTTCCATCTCAAATAGGTCTCTTGTAGGTAGTGTATGTGTGAGACATTTTATCCATTCAGCAACCCTATATCTTTTGATTGAAACATTTAGTCCATTTGTATTTAAAATAATTATTGATAGGTAAGTAGTTATTGCCATTTTTTAAAAAGATTTTATTATTTTTAGAGAGGGGAAGGGAGAGAGGCAGAGAGAAAGAGAAACATCAATGTATGGTTGCCTTTCACCTGCCTCCAGCTACAGACCTGGCTGGAGACCTGGCTTGCAACCTGGTTATGTGCCCTGGCTGAGAGGTGAACCAGTGACCTTTGGGTTCGCAGGCCGGCTCCCTATCCACTGTGCCACCAGCCAGGGCCAGTTATTGCTATTTTATTGTTTTCTGATCATTTTTGTAGCTCTTCCCTGTTCCTTTCTTATTCTCTTGTTCTGTTCTCTTGTATGTTGATAACTTTGTGTACTGGTGTATGAATACCTTTCTTTTTGTTTTTTTGTATATTTCTTGTAGATATTTGATTTGTGGTTACTGTGTGCTTCGTATATGCTATGTTTATGGCAGTGTATTTTCAGTTGATGGTTGAGTCTGAACACATTCTAAAATTAGTTTTTACTCACCCTCTCCATGTCTGTTTTGCTCATTATTTTTTACTTCTTTTGTATTACTTTATTTATATAATAACACATGATTTTGATACTTTTGAATTTTAAATTTTGTAGCAGTTTTATAGCTGGTCAATTTACTGCTTTTATTGTTTGGCTTTGTCAGTGAAGAATTTCTTTTTT
Organism: Noctilio leporinus; assembly: GCA_004026585.1. NCBI lineage: Eukaryota > Metazoa > Chordata > Mammalia > Chiroptera > Noctilionidae > Noctilio > Noctilio leporinus. The sequence continues at coordinate 305,524 of PVIW01000501.1, forward strand.
CATGTATTTTCTTATTCATATTTTTTATGCTTCTCTGAGGACATTATTGATTTTAGCAAGAGGGGGAGAGAAAGAGAGGAGAGAAACATTGATGCAAGAGAGAAACAGATCAGTTCCCTTTTGTACATGCTCTGACTGGGGACCAAACCCACAACCTAGGCATGTGCCTGACCAGGAATAAAACCTGTGACCTTTCAGTTTACAGGATGATGCTCCAACCAACTAAGCCACACTAGCCAGATCATCTTATTCACATTTTAAAATCTTTTCTTCTTAAAAACATCCTTTTAACATTTCTTGTAGTACTGGCTTAGTGGCGATAAACTCCTTTTGTTTTTTCTTGTTTAGGAAACCTTTCTCTTTCCTTCAGTTCTAAATGATAGCCTTGCTGGGTAGAGTAAGCTTGGTTGTAGGTCCTTGCTTTTCATCACTTTGAAAATTTCATGCCAATCCCTCTTGCTCACAAAGTTTCTGTTGAGAAATCAGCTGACAATCTTATGAGAGCTCCCTAGTAGGTAACTGCTTTTCTCTTGTTGCTTTTAACACATTGTTGATCAGCAATTTTATAGCAAAAGCTAATGCAAGTGCATGCACAAGTTAACTCGTTATCAGTCAAAACTTGGGCTTGAAAACACAAGTATTTTTATGACCAGTCAACAATGTGTTAAGATTTTCTCTTTGCCTTTAACCTTTGGTAATGTAATTATGTGTCTTGCTGTGGGCCTCTTTGGGCTCCTCTTATTTGAGAATTTCTGCACTTTATGCATTTGTATGTCTATTTCCAGTCAAGATGGCATAATAGGTAAGCTGTGCAGCCCCCTGTCCTTTTCAGATGCAATGCCTCCCTACCCCCAGTTTTCACAGCCAGGAAGAGGAACTCCTCTTCCTGGCACTGATGCACCGACTGGGAGCCTGATGTGGGGTGGGGACCTCCAGTTCTCAGGCAGGATCTCTGCATTAGAGATATCCCTCCCAAATCTTAATTAAATCTTAATATCCACACCATGGGTGTGGGACCTGCTTATTCAGCTTCTCCACCCCTCCTACTCAGTGTGGCTGCTGCTTTATATCTTTACTTACAGGAATTCTGTTCAGCTGGTCTTCAGGTACCTCTCAATGATGGTTGTTCTAGTTGTAATTCTGATGTAGCCATGGGGAGGTGAGCACAGCATTTCAACTACTCTGCCATCTTGACTGGAAGTCTTCCTTTTTCATTCTTACTCTAGTTAAGAGTTTGTCAATGTTGTTGATCTATTAAAACAATTCATTTTTTCCTACTGGTTTTTCTGTTGTCTATTTCATTTATCTCTTTCATGTTTATATCCTTCCTTCTGGTAGTTTTAGGTTTAGAATGTTCTTTCTGTAGTTCAGTATGAAGTTAGGTTATTGATTTGAGATATGTCTTTTTTCCATTTTTTCTGAAGACCTTTAATTTTCTTTTACTGTATTTTTTCCATTACCATTCGTCCCCCTTATAACCCCTTCCCCCTCCACAATCACCATGTTGTTGTCCATGTCTGGGAGTTCTTTTTCCTTTTTGCTCAATCCTTCCATTCACTAACAAGGTATTTTTTCTTTTTTAAGGATTTATAGCTGTAAAATTCTTCCTTATCATTGCTTTCACTATATCCTGTAAGAGTTAGTATGCTGTATTTTCATTTTAACTTGTTTCTAGATAATTTCCAATTCTCTTGTGATTTTTTTTTGATTCATTGGTTTAAAAATGTGTTAATTACTGCATAATTATCCACTTTTTCTTTCTGCTGTTTATTTCTAGTTTCATGGCATTATGATTGCAAAAGATACTTTGTATGATTTGTCTCAAAATTTGTTAAGACTTGTTTTATGACCTAACATGTGGTCAATCCTGGAGAACGTTCCATGCACACTTGAGAACACGTATTCTGTTCACATTGTTTGAGGAACTGTCTTTGTCTGATTAGTTCAGGTATTTTATAGTGTTGTTTAAATTCTGTATCCTTATTTCTTCTGCTTCTTCTATACATAATTGAGAGTAGGCTATTAACCCCCTACTGTTACTGCATTGGTATCTGTATTGCTCTTTATACTGTCAATATTTGCTTCATATATTTAGCTTTGGTGTTCTGTACATGTATAATTGTCATATCTTTCTGATGAATTGACCTTTTTGTTGATATTAGCATAGCCACCTCTGCTCTCTTTTGGTTACCATTCGCATGCAAATAGCTTTTTCCATCCTTTTTACCTCCAGACTATGTGTCCTTGGATCTAAAGTTACTCTTTAGATCCTTTTCAAAAGCATATGGTTGGATCCTTTTCAAAAACAAAATTACCAATTCAGCCAATCTGTATCTTTTAATTGTGGAATTTGATGCACTTTAATATAATGACTGTGGGGGAAGTATTATTGCCATTTTGTTAATTATATTATGTTTGTAGCTTTTTTGCCCCTCACTTCCTCTCTTACTACCTATTTTGTGTTTTGTTTTGTTTTTTTTTGTAGTGACATGCTTTAATTTTTTTCCCTCATTTCCTTTTGTGTAATTTCTAGAGATGTACATTTTTTTTTACCATGGGATAGAGATTTAAAGTCACCACAATCTATTTTAAACTCATACCAGTTTGAATTGCATACAAAAATGCCATTCCTTTGTAGCTCTGCCTACCCCTACTTTGTAACTGATGTCACAAATGATAATTTTGTACCTGTCAACATAGATTTCTAATTATTTTTTATGGTTTTTATCTTTCAAATTTTATACAAAAGCTAAAAGTGGTAATTCAGAGATCTGCAATTTTTTAAAATTTGAAACATTATTTTTTTCAATTATAGTTTATATCCTGATTTTCTTTATGGTTGGTTTCTGGAGAGGTTTCTTAGATTGGAGCAGCCATGTTCATCTGTTCATATGCCTTGTGAACTTGGTTGAGATTCTGGCATTTGAAAAATAGGCTCCTCTTCAAGCTTTTGCAGCTTTGCCAATCAGCCTGGCTAGAAGCTCTGGGACCTCCAAACGTACACATCTGCTTTTAGCTGTCTAATTTCCCTAAGAGATTTTCCCAGGTTGCTCTCAGGAGCATTCTGTTTCAATTTCTTTTATATTCCTGTCTGTATTATTTTGCACCCATTCCCTGCCCCCCAATGAACTGTAGAGTCCCTGTTCCCCTAAGGCATCTCTGTGTTCCCTTCTGTTTTCAGTGGGCTTCAGCCAGCATCCAAACCATGCCACCTCTGCCACTAACACTCCAAGTCATTTGAGAGTCTAATCCCTCCAGCAGCCCTCATGTAAGCCAGGATGTTAGACACAAGTTCCAATTTTTTCTTTCTTTTGGTCCTAAGGGAAGAGCCCGGAATTGGGTTACAATTGTGTAACACTGTATTGCATAGGGGGAAGGGCTGAGCAAAATGCCCCAAACTTTTCAGTGCAGCCTCCTTCTAGCTTTCTGTTCACCTAGGTGCTGTAACTTCCCAAACTCCTTTCCAGAGTTTAGTCCTTACATGTTAACTTAGTGTAGCTGATGAGGTTACACTAAGGGCCTGAAATGAGGACCTGGAGCTTCACTGGTGATGTAACTCCTCATCCACCTGCTTATGGTATTTGTTAGCAAATATGCTAACAAAGCTTTCAGAATATCTTAATGATGAAAAATATGCTTGGAAAAGATGCTTATCCAACAAGTTTTATTTATCTACTTGTCTACCAATGGTAGTTACCAAAGTTAATTTGAAACACCTAAACCATTTGAAAAATAATAATGTTTTGGCTTTCAAATGAATTATAAGTTTAAAATATCACCACTGTTTATATGAAGTTAAATAATTGTGGTAAATACGTGTTTGGAATGTAACCTCATTCTTATAGTTAGAGATATTGAATTAAGTTTGGCCTAATAAAAAAGTTCCCCAAATTTTACCCCCTAAACCTCAGATTTTAAAAAAGCAATCCTGGAACCCTCAACCAGAAATTTTTTAATGATTATGTAAGAGAAATTTTTCCTCTTGATGGGTGAGGGTTTTGATAGCCCATAGAGGATCCTATTTCACCTACCCTAATTATTTCGGAAACGATTAGTTTCAAAGATTATAGGAACATTAGAAATCCAGTGCGTTTAGTTTTAAGCAAACATTCCTGAGTAACAGGAAGCCCCGGTTAAATGGGAGGCATTGAAACACAACTTTGTGTCACATGCATGCCTTTATTACTTTAGGTGTAAGAACACTGTTATACTCATTAAAAATTTCATTCCGACTTGTGATTTTTTCAGTGAACTAAGATAATGCATTCAGTTCAGTTCATCTTATTTTGTGATCATAATCCCTATTAGAAATATTGTGTTTTCAAGACAAAGCAGAAGCAGAATAAGTACAAACTGAATTCTATCCAGTGCAACCTCACTTGTTGGTTAACCTACACTGCTATGGATGAAATGGTAAGCGACAGACAGAGGAGGGCAAAGGCATCATGTAAATTCAAAGGGTAGGACCATATATATATAACTAGAAGTGGACTTTAACCATTTCTTTAAATATAAAATACATTAAATAATCAAGTTCTATTTAGTGATAGTCTTACCTTCTTGCTAGGGTATATTTCCTTGAAGCAGGTACCACCTCTATTCAAAACTGTGACTCTCCACACTCCTACCCCTCCCCCATCTACACATTATAAATTTATAGGGAATAGAGTGGGCTCAATAACTTTTAATGAGTAAGAGTTATTAATCACAACAGAAGCCATTTCTAGTTGTCATTTTTTTATGTAGTAAGTTCTTGTTTCTAATAATTTTTAGTAACTATTTGAACTCTAAAACAGTTCAAAAGGGACAGGCCTGGAACCAAGCTAGTCATCTCCAAGATAAAAAGTCTTACCTAAGATCCTGAAGTCCACTTTTCTTTGTATACTCCAAGATACAAATGTTAAATGGCAAGTCTGCCATTTAACAGCAGTCTCTCAGCTGGTGCAGCATTATTTAGATGTGAATTTACTTGGCTAACTAACGAAAGTAAATAGAAACTCAGAATTGTTACTGGTAAGTTATTACTTTTTTAGATATTAAGAGCAAATAAAATTGGAGAAAATTTATTCTTTATTGAAAAATACCAATAATACTGACAGACTTCAAAAGCAATTCATGCTTCCAGAATACAAAGTACTTAATACATCTTTTGAACCTGTTTGCATTTCAAAGTTACCACTTTTATAAATCAAATTTGATAACCTGACTAAAAATATGTTCCAGCTTTATTATTTAAGGAGCGTACAATCTTTTCAGTGGGGACAATGAGGCAGGCAGGAGCAGAATGAACCTGGGACTGTGCAGCAGTCTACAACATTTCCCACAACTTCCGTGCTGGAAACAAAATACTGCACAAGATAGCTGCCCTCCAGTGTCAGAGAATCTTGGGCAGCAACATATTAAGAGATAGCCAGCTTTTCTTAGAATTTACACTTTTCATTTAAGACAGCTTGTTGAAGAAAATCTTTAAGAATGACACTATAATTCAATGTCATCCAACAACTGAATTAAAAAAAAACAACTATAATGAAAGAATTGAACTGTCACCATCAAAATGGCCTTTGCTGAACTATGAGTAATAATTCTATGCTCTTTTAGATGCAACAAAATTAACACATACGCAAGTTTAATTTGAAACCACACAAATTATGTCTGTAGGCTCAGATAGTAGCAAGTGTTCACTTTTATTACTAATAGCTTAACTGAATCAGCCACTCTAGTCATTCCACCAGCAGGAATAGCAGCACCAAGATCTGAAATTCTTTATGTAAAAAAGCTTATGTCATTATCCAAGTCCCATTCTTTGCATGCTCCAATTCTTGTTATCTTATTTAACATAAAAGCAACAGGATTTGGAGAGTTACTATTGGCTGTATTAAGAACAATTATACAGCTCTTGTACTTCAAAAAGCAAAATACTGTGAATGGCAACCCTTCTTCACAGCTCTAAACTTGAAGCTGCCAAGCATTCACTGCTTGTGCCGAAAGTGGTATTTCCACAGTAAAATAGCAGAAACTAAAGGAATCATGGCACAATGTATTTCTGAATTCTTTAATCTATCATTGGTCCTGGGAGCTTAGAACCTCCCCCTTGTAGACTATATCTGCTGATCATTCCATCATCTTTCACGGAGGGAAGGCATCAGGTCATATAGCGGGTAATGGCTCTCAGAGCGTAAAGGAGTTCTGCTTGCATCCTAGCTTCTATAAGAAGCAGATTAACATGAACCTGCATATAAAACACAACATCATTTAAGATAGTGTTATAATCATTCACAATCAAGTTTTTCAGTGCATCTAATAAACACCAAAAATCAAGAACATTTTTTGTGTGCCACTGAATAACTTAGAAGTCTTGGGTTTACTGAACAGAATACCAATTTCTCAAAAGCGATTTGATATTCTTTTTGGGTGAATGTTTTGAGCTACTATGCATGCCTAGCCATATCTCTTCTTGGAGGTTTGTTATATTTTGGAAAATCTAGATAGTGCTTTATTAGAATACCAATTTCCCCTGCCAAATCATCATTCAATAATTTCCATAAAGATGAGTCAAAGACCAGACCAGATACTTCTATCTAAAAACAATTCAAAAGAGCTATTGTAAAACGGTCTTCTTCCTCTTAAGTAGTTAACAGTCATGCCAACATTTCAAATATGTGCCAGATCACCTATTCTCCCCATCTCTATTTTTTCACTCTAGCACCATAATGAGGTGCTCTTCCAAGGGGTATGAGACAGCTGTGCTGGAATGTTCTTTGCATTGGCAGAGGTGATGGAAAGGTTTGAGATGCTTTAGATTAGGGGGAGAATAAGAATCACTGCTGAATCACAGAGCAAACAAACCACAGTAAGTGCCTACCTTCTCAGAGTGCTTGAACTGCCTCCAGAAGCTATCATACATTCTTTTAGTAACCTTTTCAGGAGTGCAAACAATAGTTTTTATATAAACTTTAAAGCTACGATCCAACAGCTGGTTAATTTCACCATAGTCATAGTCATCATATCTGTTAAAAGACAAAGTGAGAATATAGTTCCAATGTATAATCTTATTTTCTTCTTACAAAGGTACAGACAGCACTAGTAAATACTATACTCCTTTTCCTTCTTTGTGGAGGTAGCTGTCCTCCCAGATAACAACTTTACAATATTTAAATGGAAGTGGATGAATGAGTATAGGGAATAAGAAACAGAAGTTAGGGAAGCGAACAGAAAATTTGCCAGGGTCCAAGCAACAGTATGCATTTATAGTCATAAACAGCTACACTGAGACACAAATTCTGGAAACACAGTCTATGAAATTAAGAAACTAATCAGACAGTAATGTTTATTGTTGGTACTATTAATGATAACTTGTAGTCCACCTGTGTAAAGGAAAATTAGGATTATTTTTCTCATGTTTCCCAAAAGTAAAAAAAAAAAGTGTGTGTGTGTGGGGTGGGGGCAGGTTGTCCCAGAGGAAAGGATGGCCTATAGATGGCTTCATAGTGTTTATTACACTTAGGAGATGCTGTTTGCTTTAAGCCAAGGTGGTCAAAGGCAATCTGTCTGCTCCACCACACTGGGTGACAATTTCTAGAACACCCAGGGACTGAACTCTCCTATTTGGTTTTCAGAAGAAAAGGGAGAAAGTTCTTGCAAAGCTGGCCCTAACCACTGAAGGCTGCAGTCAATATATTGTTGGGCCACTGATAAATAATTAGAAAAAAACTGACTTTACAGCTAAAATAATCAGAAAGTGCTGTGGTACCATGTTTGTGTGCTTCTGTTAGAAGGTGTGATATAATGGCTGCACTTCCTACATAATAGAGCGGCTGAACGCCTGACAGTCAGGACATGAAGGTTTTGATTGTGATGAAGTATCATGGGAATAGGGAATAGCTTCAAAAGGAGTGTGAGTATAGCCAGAGGGGTGCTGTAAGGTATAAGTTCTAAGAAAGCTGAACTACAGTATGTCAGGAAATAGATGATGATATAACGAGAAAAGATACCAAAGATGTCCAGTGACAAACTTGACCTCTTTTCCTCTGTGATCTAGGACCAGCTTGCTTGCCCTCCCTCCCCTTTCCTGGAGGCATCCTGTCAATGTCCCTAACACTCCTTCCTGCCTAGCTAGGAAACAAACCAAGCTGTAATAAATTAATAAACTAATTCTCTGAAGCATACGCAGAAACATAAACCACTGGGTTATTTTCCCCGTTACCTTTTAGTCCCCTTACACTCCCCTCCCTGCAGCAATCACCTCACAGTTGTCCATGTCTGTGAGTCCTGTTTCATTTCTGCTTAATCCCTCCACCCCCACTATTATCCTGGTCTCTATAATTTTTCTTGTTCAGTTTCATTAGATTCCACGATAAAGATGAAAGGTAATCAAAAATTAAAAAGAGCCCCCTCCCCCCAAAAGGTGCTGGAGAGGGGATCATTTTGAGTTTATGTGTCTGTGCACATGTGTTCCAAGTACCTGAATAATTTAGTCCAATTGAAAATATCTCTTAATAAACGTAAGAAAACAGACTAACCTTATTCCAAACATGCAGTGAATATAGTTCCAAATAGCTCGTCTGAGCATTGAGGTATCAACATCTTTGTGCATTGCCATTGTATTATAAGTAAGATTGTAAGCAATGTGAAATTTTTCATCGATCAACTGTCCCACATCTGGATAAAGGCGATTTACCAAAGAATAACCATGATCTTCCCAGCAGTAGTCCTAAATACAGAGGATAGAATAAATGTGAATAAAATGTGGCCAAGTACAGTTCTGTGCCTACCACTCCGCAGTGTGGTGAGATGACTGTCAGTTGAAATCCACTACTATTCTAGTACATTCCTAGCTCCCAGGTTCACTTGCACTCCAGTCTGATAGTTTCAATTTCTGTACTACAACATACAAAAAATTGCTTTATAGTCAGTGAGTTTAAAAACCAATGGACTCTATTCTCCATACACGTAGACCACCGTTTTCAGCTTTCTCACTCCCGTCTCCTCATTCAGCACCCAGAGGCGACCACTACGGAGTTTGCACTCTTTTTCTTGTTATGGCCCCCATTCAAAGGATCCTCAAGTTTTGTTTCAACACATCCATCACTCAATTCCTTTTCCTCCCACTCCCTCTTCTAACTCTCAGCCCTATTAATACATTGCTGACCAGTCATGAAAAAGCTATGTTTTCAAGCCCAAACTTTGTTGACCAATTAACTGGTCCTTGTACTTACATTAGCTTTTGCTACAAAATTGTTGGTCAACAATGTGTTAATGAACAGATGAATGCAGTTTGCTATATGAGTTAACTCATGTTTGTACTTCCATTAGCTTTTGTATAAAATTTCCTGGTCAACAATGTGTTAATTGAGTCTTCTGGTTTATTTCTACCATATTAAATCTCCCTGCTTCCTTTCTTTCCACCACAAACAAAATTTAGTAAGCCCCCACTTCTATGTTCCCTCCATATTTACTTTCCCCAAAAACCTATTTGATTTATGGAATTATCTGGTCAAACCTACCAATTTTAACTAATTTCCCACTAGTCAGAAGTAGGAACCCTTTGCTTAAAACTCGGAGCAGCCCAGCCAGTTTCTTTATGATGTCTTCCCTCACTGTATCCCTTAATCTAAGCTCAATTATTTTCCTCTGTTTATAATACCCATGCCTTTGGGCCATTCAGCTATCTCAATTCCTAATCTCCCTTTGTATAATTTTGAGCCCTCATTATGTCTTTAATTCTTTTATATTTCATGACAATTTCACTATCAAATAGAATTATTCTATAACCCTTTCTTGTGTCTATTTTTGGCCCCTTAAATAATCTTAGTTCCTTGAGCAAAGAAATAAAATATCATAGTTCTCAAATAGTTTCATAATTCTGGTAAAATAGCTATTACTTAACACAGCCTCCTTATAAAATAATTGGAAAAGTTGGGAATATCAATTCATCTGAATTAAATACTTGAGACGTTTACTGTGTATTTCAAAGTTAATAATTTGGGAGCCAGGGAAAATGAACCCACCAACAGTAGTTCTATTCCCTACATCACTATTTACTCTGAGAGACAGGTGTTAAGTAATTTTTGAATAGTATTTATGTGAATCCTCTCCTAAGGTTTAAATTAGAAACCCTCAAAAATTCTCATTGCTTCAAATAACATTCAGTTTCTATGTTGAAGGGAATTGGATTACTGTAATTATTAGGCTTTATTTTCTGTGGTATTTAAACATGTTTCACCTCTGATTTTTCTCATCCTTCTCCCTCTACCCACACATAATGCTTGATGTTTCTTCGATCACTCAAGTCTGGTGCACATAACAGAGCATAAACCACCGCACTTGAACAGGGGGGCTCGATAAAGAGGGGAAAAAAAGATGCAAATGCTATAAATGCTAATCTAGGTTTAAATACAACTATCATTTATTGTTTAGTTATATTAGAACTTTAAGTGAGCTTCTACTGCATTATCTGGTAACCTAATCACCATTGTAATTATGGGTGATTGTGTTTTAAATTCTGATATGGACTTTAAAAATAAATACATACACCTTTAACAATACAATCAATATACCTAAGGTAAATGCCTGTATATAGAAGTTACTTCTTTCTGCAACATTTCATAGTTCCCAAATCCATGTGGCTGTTCTTATTTTAAATCAAGCTGAGTTATTTCAAACAAATTATGTACATACAACACGTTGTGATTTTACCTGGACTCGAAATGTTGGAACGTGCATCCCATGTCTAGAGAAATCCTTATAGCCATAACTAGTATCCTCAAAGTGACGAGCTATGTCTCTTGCTGGTGTAACTTCTTCATCATCTGAAATAAGTTAAAAAGCCATTGAAAACTTTTCAAAAACAGGTTGCCAGTTAAAATTCACTTTACACATAAGAAGTGAAAATAGGATAACCCTTTCTTTGATCCCAAATAAGCAGTATCAACTAAAATAGTCTGAAAACTATAAATTGCTTACTTACCAGTAAATGGAATATAATAAAAGTAGATTCTATTATTAGAAATACTCATGGTTAAATTCTTTATGCTTTTCATTCAGATGCTCTGTCTCCAATTTATAGATGCTAGGTTCTACTTAAGCATGTGCTGGTATAAATACCTTTTTAGATAATCTTTATGGTGATAACAAATCAGCTATGTTCTAAACTTTGGCACTTAGACTTTTTTTCTTTTTTATATTAATGTCCTATAATATATATTATTTCTCTTAACAGCTCAGAGGTTTTAGAATGGTGAATAAAGGAAAGAGAGGTAGAGGTGTGTGTGGGATCATTTTTACAGTGTTTCTTGCCTATTCTAAGCCTTTCTCAACTATATGTTTAGGAGCTGATGAGATTATAGTTTTCAAGTGAATATAAACAGAAACTTTTCCTCAAAGAAAAACAAGCTAACATCCAACCTCTATTTACAGACATGCCTCACTGTATTGCACTTCACAGATGTTGCTATTTTTTGTTTACAAACTGAGGGCAGGAGATTCCACCTGCAAAAATACTGTGCCTCGTGTTACTGTGATACTTGTTTTATTGCACTGGTCTGGAACTAAACCGCAATATCTCTCAGTTTGCCTGTATACAAATTAGATTTTTTTTTCAAATGTCTTTTCTCCTAGTCTAGTGCTATTTTCACTATAATCTCCTTTTCTAGGTTGCCTGCTTTATCTATAAACTGGAATATCTATGCAATAGCCTCTCTAAAAGGAAAGACATATTTGGATTAGTGTTTAAAAACTTTTAAATTCTCTAAATTAAAAAATTGGGCTTTTTGAAAGATATAAAAATTTTATTGGTATGTAACAGTTGTTTTTACCTGAAGAGAAGACAAACATGCTCTCTCGTTTTTCTATTTCAAAACGTGAAGCCATCTCTTCCTGACTTGCCTCTTCTTCATCTCGACACTCCTGTAATTGCCTCATCTTTTCCATGAGGGCTTCAACCTCAAAGAAGGAATCACTTACCTGAAGAGAAAATGTGAATTAACGTTACATGTGTTAGAGATGCAACTTGAATTTTCTTTTAAGGTTACCTCATAAGAATTTGGATTTTAACATAATATTAAGAAAAATAAATCTTGTAATTTTAATATACATGACTAAATAAAAAACTGGTTTTGGCCTATCACACACAGATACATTTTAAAATACAAGTCACAAGTTATTTTAAAAACATTCTAATGTTTCTACTTAGAATGTTAGTAATACCCTCATTACTGTTATGCTGTTTTAAAAATTAAAATTTAATATTGTCAATTTAAAACAGACCTGGCTATTTAAAAGTTGCTTCTACTTGCTCATTTAAAACAAGATATACAAAGTATAAGTGGTTTTGCATCAACTGTGTACATTGGGCATATTGTCAACATATGCCTATCATTGTCAAATTATAGTAATCAAGGCCCTGGCTGGTGACTCAGTGGATTGGCGCCAGACTGTGAACCCAAAGGTTGCTGGTTCGATTCCCAGCCAGGGCACATAACCCAGGTTGCAAGCCAGGTCTCCAGCCAGGTCCGTAGCTGGAGGCAGGTGAAAGGCAACCATACATTGATGTTTCTCTCCCTTTCTTCCTCCCTCCTTGCCCTTCTTTCTAAAAATAATTAATTTAAAAGTCTTAAAAATAAATAAATTGTAGTAATCAGGTCTATCTGTCCAATTTACCAATTAAGAATAAAATATGTTTTTAATATGTTTTTATAGGTCTGTAGTTGCCCACTTGACCTCTGCAAATGGGGCTGGCAGCTGTCACTTGTTGGTATGACTATTAGCAGTGGCACATTTGTAATGACAAGAGACTGGTCTGACAAAAGTGGACTGGCCAAGTGGTCTAGAACTAGCTGAACAATGTATACTTCTCTACCTTGCTGCATCCTTCCTATGAAAGCTGGATCAAATCTGTGTAATTTCTATCTTATAAAATAGATATAGTAAAAAACCTTAAAATCTCAAATCACAGTGTTGAAATACAACATCATTGTTTTTCTCCTTTATAAATTTCTATTGCTAGGAATGTTCTTCCCCCTCTTCTTCTGCTCTCTTCCTGGCTAACACCCATTGGTCCCTGAGTTGTCAGGTGGTGTCAGGTGAGGTTACCGTGCTTCTCCTGAGCCCTAGACCTGGCCTCCCTGATTAGTCTCAAATAGCACTCCGCCCTTTCCTTCAGAAAGCCAATCACAGTTTGTAATGGTTATTGCATGGGAAGCAGGGTTTAATGCCTGCTTCCCTAAGACCAAGCCAGGATAAGGGCAGGGGACCTATCTGTTTACTAGTATAAACAGGGTGCACATGATAAATGGGCAGTAACGTTGCATCTCATTTCACGTGCTTATTTTGAAAAACGATGTTTCTAAGGTTATAATTTAACATCATTGTTTCAGATATAAAGTTAAATTCTGAGAGCAACCGTCATTTCAAAGGAATATGATGTTAGAGCAACCATAATTTCTTGACTGCATGCAGGGCAAAATGCTAAGGAAATTGAGGACTTCAATAACATCCCTTTACATAGTTTACAATGTGAAGAAGGTGTATGATGCTGATCCTGATGTCGGCACACCAACAAGGAAAAAGCATAAGGTTCACAAGGATTGCACAAGTCCAGATACTGTATACAGAACCCAGGAGATCATCAATGAAGATCTAGGAAAGTTAATGTGCTCCATAGCAAGAGAACTCAAGATGTCAGATGCAATGGTTCGCAAAATTATTGCTGAAGATATCAGACACAGATCCTATGTTCTTAGAAGAGGCCAGTTTATGACACAGCAGACAAAGGAAAAGTGCTTTGAAAAAGCAAGGAAACTGCTAACAAAATGGGAATATCCCAAAGGAAAAAACCCTCTGATTTTCTTCTCTGATGCAAAGAATTTTCAGCAGGACCAAATAGTCAACAGAAGACACAACAGGTGGCTCTGTGAGCATCTTAATGAAGTCCCAAATGTCATGAAAACAAAATCTCCTGCTATAGTGATGGTGTTAGTTGTCAGCAATGAAGGAGATACCATGATCCCGCATTTGTTTCCACAAGGCTTGAAGGTGACTGCTGATGTTTACCTTGACATTTTGAGAGAAGTATTTGTACCGTAGATGAAGCAAATCACAAATGGATGTCATTTTATCTTCCAACAAGATGGTGCACCAATACATAACACCAAAAATGTGCAAGAATTTCTCAGTGTCAATGTTCCTGAATTCTGGTTAAAGGAAATCTGGCTGCCTAGTTCACCAGATGCAGATCCTTTAGACTATTATGTATGCAGCATTTGTGAGAGTGAAGTTAATAAACAACCTCAGTCCAATAAAGAGGTTGTTAAAGACTGAAAACATGATGATGTCCACGGATAAAGAAAAGTTAATTAAAGTGTGCTCAAGATTCTGAAGTCTAATTGAGTCTATTATTGCAGCAAATGGAGACTTTTTTGAACAATTTAAAATGACTATGTTTATGTATTTACATATGAGAATAAATTTATTTCAAAATATAACACTTTTATGGTATGTTGTTTATTTTACTAAATTTTGCCGCTTTGTTGCACACACCCTGTATCTAGAACCTTGCACAGGGCCTGGCACATACTACATATACAAGAAATTTGTGTTGCAATAGTTATTGGGATGTTTCTATATTAAGAAAAAAAGTGTATATTATTTGTACTTTATGTGTTCATATGATCCTAACAGTTACACCAAAGTGCCCTCCATGTAAGTAAGCACTTTCTTTCAAAATTTCATGATGGGAAGTGTTTGTGATGTATTGATAATTTTTTTGATGCATGCATACATCTCCATAATTCTTCTTAATAGCCAAACAAAAATTAAAATGGGGCTGAAATTTAAGAGACTGACCCAAGGATTATTTGCTTGTTTTTTGTTTTTTGTTTTTTTTTAAATCAAGGTCTGTGTCAACTCACATTATCTCTCATTGTGTTAATTTATTTTGTTTACCCATTTTCCTCTAAAATAAACTGTCAAATTTTAAGTATTCTTAGGTGATAATTCTTGACAGAAATAAGAGGGAGGGGAAACAAAGTGTATTTCTTTGGCTCTTTGAACAATCTATTAAAGTTGTCAGTAGTGTAACATTTCATTTTAATATTAAAATGTTAATATTAAAACTCTGGCTGGTGTCACAGTGGATAAGGCACTAGCCTGTGAACCCAAAGGTCGCTGGTTCAATTCCCAGTGAGGGCAAATTACCAGGATGCAAGCCAGGTCTCCAACTGGATCCATAGCTAGAGGCAGGTGAAAGGCAACCATACATAGATGTCTCTCCCTCTCTCCCTACCCTCCTCTCTCTCTAAAAACATAATAAAATCTTTAAAAAATAAATAAATATTTTATGAGGAAATTATTTTTAGTTTGCTTTTTATCATTTGTATCTGAAGAACTGAGTCAGATATCTGATACGTACTTGAAGAATAAACTATATCAGATTACTGTCCTGAAAATAGGTAGCCTACCTACTAGAGAAAAACCTTTCATTCCTTCATTATTATTTAATAGATCATTAACAACAATCAAGTACTTTTTCTTTACTCTTGTACTATATCAAAGGTGGGGAAAAAAAACAATACAATTCCAAGCATCCTAGAAACTTATATAATCTTCCTTAAACCATCTCATAATCTCTAAGCTTTGATAAATAATCAGTGGTCATATGCAGACATAACATGAACCTCACTAGCTCAAAAGGGTGAAAACAATGATCTTGGATATTGCTAGCACAGTACATTGATCACACTTGGGAAAATGATTTTCCTTCAAGGGTTGTGATTGCTATCTCTTATTTAGCATCTGATAAATACCAATGCTGTACTAGGCCTTTTATCTCTTTAGAGATATTTCTTTCTTTTTGATGTTCAATGATCTCTGAACTTTTTATTGGTCTCCTGCCTCTCCAAAGGGTGCTCCACTTCTGCCTTTAACATCTCAAAACTTAGATGTCGTTGACCTCAGACACCACTTTGGTGTCTGCAATCCTGCAGAAGGTGGTCTTTTGGATGGTTTGTAAGAAGTGGCTTTTGTCTAGGGTATCAACAAGATTTAAGTCCTCTCCTTCCAGAAGGCAGTGGAAAGGGGCAATCTTGGCCTCCAGCTTGACCTTGATGTTCTGCAGGGACTCCCACTCCTAGGCCTGGTGCTGTCCCTCTGCCCGGGTCTCATCAGGCTCTGACTCCAGGCATAGCAAGATCTTGTTGTTTTCATCTGCATGGCATAGTGCCTCTCTATCTCCCTCAGGCTGTTTGCCAAACTGGTCTTCAGATCTCTTATTGAGTCCAAGTTAGTCTCCAAGTACTGGACCATTAAGTCTCAGCTCCATGAGTGTCATTTCGGCAGCCCCTATCTCAGTGATCTGTGAGGCAACCACTGTGGTGCTCTCCTCAGTATGATAGGACCTCAGTACTTGTCCAGCTCCTCAGTTCTGGGCCAGCTTGTCACACTGGGCCCAGATATCTACCATGATCTTGCTGAGGTCCTAAGATTGGGGGACATCCAATTTCAAGGTCAACCCTAAGCTGGCAATCTGATTTTGTAGACCATTAACTTCCTCTTCATAGTTCTTCATGAAGAACAGTTCCTCCTTGAGAACTTCGATCTCTGTCTCCAGCTGCAGCTGAGTGATGTTGGTGTCATTAGTGTCCTTTTGGAACCCACTGATGTCATCCTCCACAGATTAGCACATGGCCAGCTCTGTCTCATACTTGACCACAGTCAGCAGCAAGATGGGCATTGTCAATCTGCAGAATGATGAGGGCATTGCCCAAAGAATTTGCAAAGATCTGACCCCTCAAGTCCTCAATGGGCTTGAAATAATGACCCCAGTCTCTGACCTGGGGTCCCTTCTTCTCCAGGTATTCCTGGATTTTGCTCTCCAGTCTCCAATTATCAGCCTCCTGGTGTCTCATCCTATCCAGGAAGGAGGCCAGGTGGTCATTTAGGCATTTCATAGTCTCCTCCTCACTCTGGATGCTCTCTCTGCCTGCCAGACCCATAGCCATCCCTGTAGCCAGGCCCCCAGATCCCTAGCTGTCCCACACACTGGTAGAATGGGACACTAAGATCCGGGAACCCAAGCCCCCGGTGCCTACACAAACACAGGCTGTGCTGCTGGCCAGCCAGACCCCGTGGCTGGATGACTGCATGGAGCCCAGAGTCCAGTGGTTTGTGGAGAAGCTGGAGCGGGTGCTGAAGCTCATGTTGTTCAGGGAGAAAGGTATGAAGCTGAGACTTAGGCTGAAGCTGCCTAGAGATATTTCATTTAAACCTCAAAATAACCTTGTATTTGATCTTTAATTAGACATGAAAAGAACAAAAACCCACAGGGGGCTAGATAACTTGCCCACAGTCAAATACACGTTAAAGGCAATTCAGCCTGTCCAAATCTGATTCAAAGGAATAATACAACTGAGAAAAATCTGTTTAAAGTATGCAGAAGGCTGTGATGCTGTTCTCTGACTTATCTTTGGAAACACAAAATAAACCCTTGTACTTTCACTACAGCAAAATAATGCAGAAGGAGTTTTGACTCTGCTATATATCATATACAGGAATTAAAATTTGCTTACAAAGCCCTGGCTGGTGGCACAGTGGATAAGGTGCTAGCCTGCAAATCCAAAGGTTGCCGGTCTGATTATCCAGCCAGGGCACATAACCAGGTTTCAAGACAGGTCTCCAGCCAGGTCGTTAGCTGGAGGCAGGTGAAAGGCAAACATACATTGATGTCTCTCTCCCTCCCTGCCTACCTCCCTGCCCTTCTCTCTGAGAATAATAAATAATTTTTTTGGGGAAAAAAAAAAAAGCTAGAAAAGAGGAACAATGCAAAAAAAAAAATTTTTTTTTAAATTTGCTTATGAAACATTTAACTTGTGAGGAAATATAAAAGCCAGAGAAAAGGAATAAATGTGAAAGCATTTTAATGATGTTAATCTGCTTTTATATTTATTTGTATGAAGTTAAACATGAACAAGAATTTTAAAAGGAAAAATTTCCAGATGAAAAATAATTAAATCTTCTATAAGAAACAATTTAGAGGCCAGCCTATCTCTTTTTTTGCAAAAGGGAAGAAAAGGATATGGTTGGCATTAGGAAGTCATGCTACCATGTATCACTATCTCAGCCTCCCCTCTTCTCCTTGCAATAGCTATTCAGTATGAGCTGGCTCTGATGGGGCACATACTGATGGTTCCTAATCCTAAAATTACTTGAGTATAACTTCCTATAAGGTTTTATAATTTTGAATGTCCCTTAGTACTAGACTGGTGCTGGGCATCTGGAGACAGTCAATAAATACTTACTGAATGAACAGATATAGGGGCCAAATGAAAAAATAATATAAGAGCAATTATTGTAATTAGTCTTATGACAATCCTGTAACAAATAAGATACTTACTGGAACATTTCCTGCTGAGTTGACTTGATTCTCTTCCACACTGTGATTGCCATTTGTAATGTCACAGATGCAGTAGTTACTAACAGAAGGAGGTCTGAATGTGTGGCCACCATCACAATGAATTTCTGGACTGATTCCACAACCAAATGTGAACGAGGCAAGAGAATGATAGTGTGTGAGTAGAACTACTGCATGTACCAGTTCTGCAAGGGACCAGCTGTGCTCTTCGGCTTTTAAAAGTTGCTTGGGTGGGGGTAAAAAAAAAAAAAAAAGGATATTTTTATACTGGGGTTGGTGAAAGTATATAGTTAATCTCGATATTTAATCTATTGAAAACAAAACTAATCATTATACAAAACCTTGTGTAAAATAACAATTGGGACATGTAGAACCTAGAATTTACTAATTTTTATGAACATGCATTCACCAATAGAGCTTAACATAATCTGGTAATGACATATTTTTGACCTTTTGAAATCCTAATTTAAAAGTAGAACAGAATGTATTTTTCAGGAAAAGCATATTAAAGTAGTTGCCATATTTCACATATTAGATTATGAATGGATTAACTATGTTGTTCAAAGTTTCAAACCAAATATAATTTGTGTTTAAAGTGGAAGCTACTGTATAAAATATGTGTGAGATTTTTAATTTATTATCAGGCCTCCTCAAAGAATTTTTGAGATAGTGATTTGAACAACTTGACTCTGAATAGTCCTAAATTAAATTATATATTTAAGATCAAGACCAAGGTAAAGTCTACAATTCTTCAAAGTCTTACAAATTTGTGTCCCTTCTGCTTCACTATCTAGTCTATAATCTTTTTTCATTATTAGACAATACACATTATATTAAGCATATTCAAGTCCTATATGTTCTTGACATTTCAATTATGTAACAGTATCTAAAATGCTTTATGAAACAGATTAAGAACCAAAAAAATGTATTTTCAAGAATTTCTCTTGCATGATAAATACTTTGAGAGTGTCAACCTACTTTTATTCTATTATCTTTACTAATAAATAGAATCAGAAGGAAGTTGTTTAAGATGGTATTTTTAAAAGATATAGAACAAGATGCCACTTCACAGCTCCCTAAATGGCTAAAATCCAAAACACTGATAATGCCAAATGCTGACAAGGATGAAGAGCAATAGGAATGCTCATTAAGTGCTTGGGAGGAACACAAACTGGTACAGCTGCTTTGGAAGGCAGTTTCTTTTAAAGCTAAGCATAGGCTTACCATATAACCCAGCAATCACACTCCTACCTATTTTCCAACTGAGCTTAAAACTTTTGTCTACCAAAAAACCTGCACATGAATGTCAGAATCAGCTTTATTCATAATTGTCCCAAACTGGAAATAACTAAGATGTCCTTCAATAGGTAAATGGATAAGTAAATGGTGGTACATGCATACATTAAACCATTTTTTCAGCAATAAAAATAAATGAGCTATCAAGCTATTTAAAGGCATGTGGGAACCTGAAATACATACTGAGAAGTAAAAAGCAGCCAATCTGAAAAAGCTGTAAGTTATATATCTATATGATTTCAACTATATGATACTCTGGAAAAGGCAAAACTATAGGGACAGTAACATGATCAGTAGTTGCAGGATTTTAGAGGGGAGGGGAAAGAAATGAATAGGATTTTTAGAGCAGTGAAACTGTTCTGTATGATAATGTAACGGTGCATATATGACAGGCATTTGCCAAAATCCACAAAACTATACAGCTCAAAGAATGAACCCTCATGTAAACTATAGACTTTAGTTAATGTAAACTATAGACTTTACTTAATAGTAATATAACAATACTGATCCATCAGTTACAAATAATATACCATACTAATAATGCTAGATGTTAGTAATAGGAGAACTTTGGTGTGTGTATGTGTGTGTGCGGGGGGGGGGGGACTGTTGAGAGGGAAGAACAAGGCAACAGCCATTTTTCTGTAAATCTAAAATGGCTCTAAAAATAGTCTTATTAAAAAAAATAATTAATGGCCCTCTAGATACAGTACTTACCTCAATGTGTTCTTTGGTAATAAGCCAAGGTCTATGGGCTAACAATTTGTTAAGTTCTCCTAAATTTTGTAGTTTTTGAGGAGCATTCTCTAAGCCATTAAGCCATTTGGGGTCCCCACCAACATGAAGGAAATCATTTACATGGAGGTTCACTAAGTAGGAGCACTGATGTCTTGCTGCAGCCTTAAGAGAAAACAAAAAGATTATTCTTACTACAGTGAAATCTTGAACTACAAATCCTTTTTTTACAATGTGCAAAGCAGCTAATAAGTTTTTGATTAGCATGTTTTCAAATTTTCCTAAACTACAGAAATGAAGTTCTCACATAAACAGTTTAAAAATTCATACTGTAGAAAACATCTCAGAAATATTAGAACAAACTATCTGA
The DNA here is from genome assembly GCA_004026585.1 of Noctilio leporinus. Lineage (NCBI taxonomy): Eukaryota > Metazoa > Chordata > Mammalia > Chiroptera > Noctilionidae > Noctilio > Noctilio leporinus. The sequence continues at coordinate 326,325 of PVIW01000501.1, forward strand.
TACAAATATCTGAACATTAAAAACTTTATATACAACATTCAGGACCTCAGATTAAGAAGAAACTTTAATTATGGTGCCAATTATAAAATAATGGGATATTTACAAATTGAATAGGAGTAGCATCACTTAGGTCAATGTAAACTATAACAGTGAAATAGATATTGTGCTCTACTTTATTCTCTTATTTATTATTCTATTCTCATTATTCTTAAAAGTATGTAAATACACATTTTTTTTTTTTTTGTTATACTTGAGAGTATACTTATTTAGAAGGAGGAAAAGTAGACACTACCTAACAGGAACCCAATTAGAAGGTACAATACAAATATTTATCCCTGTGTTTAAAGCATTAATCATCTCTTTAAAAAATTAGTAAAGCAAGCAGGCAGACTTTTTCACTCAATGTTCACAAACCATTATTCCAATGTAGTGCCGGTAATGTAGGGGTAATGGCCCATCCATTTGCAGTAGATAGTGTTGAGTTTTTAAGAAACTTTCTAAATACTGTGGGTGAAAAACCATCACTAATGTAATGTTATCCAAACGACCCAAAGCAGCAAAAGAATCTGCAAATAAAGCATGCATCTGTGCGTCTTCACTTCCGACTTGAAGAATCTGTATAAAAGAGGGAAACCATGGTTACATAAATTATAAATTGGTGTTAAATATGGATGCACTGAATTCTGTGTCATCTAGAATCAGATTAAATTTGGTTTAAGAGAATAGAAAGGTTATAATTCTACAAATTTAAACTGGAGGCAAATAGAAAGAATAAACAGTCTCACACTAGAAAGGAATAAACAACAAAGGCTAAACATTAAAGGCCATCTAGATAGCCTGCTTGCAGAGTTGGCCAAAATCCAGATAAAGAAGCAAATTTAGATTATCAAACTTGCAGAGCTTACAAACAGATACTAAAGCTTTTCCTTATAACAATGCCTTCTCTCACTCAATTTAATGAGAGTCAAAATTGACTAAAGCAAACAATCTGTAAACAAAGCACAGAAGTATTTACATACTTAAAGATCCAACCAAGCAGTGATGCCAACCTGTGGAGATGGTCAAGACTAAGTAACCAGCTCTGGGCACACTTAAATATCATCTAAATATAATCAGATGGATTCTCATTGGTCAAAACAAGTCTTGCCTTTCCCTGATTAAATATGGGTGTTCGAAATACTAGAAATCAACATGACTACAACAGCTTTCTAATCCCACAGGTTCACTGCCAAAAAACGATGATTAATTGAGATCAACTCTGCGTAAAACATGTTGTTGACTAACAGTCCAGATGCCAAGATCCAAGTCATGAAAGGTTTTCCTTAAAAAAAACACACAGTTCACTGTGTACTTTCATAAACAGCATACCTCCTTTTCTGGGATAAATCTGCTTGGTCCGTGTCCTAGTGGTCGAGGAATTCTAATTCCAAGTTCCTAGAAAAGAAAATTACACCATCTCAGGCCGCCAGCAGTAAACAACATGAACTGAGGCTACAGGAATAGGGGAAAAACAACCAGTTGAACAGAGGCAGGCTTGTTTTGGTGGTTTGTTTTCATGGCCATATATACATACCAACTCCTCTGTGTGCATCACACAGCTGACAACAGCTTACAATATGACTCTGACTAAAAACAATGAAACCTGTTTTACTTAAACCAGAGTTTTGCATAAAGTACTTGGCAAAATGTCTAGAACAGAAAGTTCAGCACATAGCAGCCAACCCTGAGGATTGTCAGTGATACAAAATCAGCCCAATGTGTTTGCACATCTAAAACACAACCCACCAAAATATCAATTCTTGTGCATATCTTCTCAAGAAATGAAAAAGCAGTAACCTCTACCTAGATGAAGTATACTTTTCAGTTTAAGACATCTATAATTAACAGTTCACAATAAGAGCATAAATGTTATTTTTAAAAGTAGTTATTTAAATCTACAAAAGAGAAATTACTCTAGGACATGTTTTCTCTCTGGTTGAATAAAACAATTTTAGAGAAATTAACTTTGTTGTGAGCCTTAAATTTTTTAATATACAGGATGCCATAAACCTTACTTATATTTTAGGAAAGTTCAAGTAATTGAAAAATAAATGGTTTTCTGTTTTTTGACATAGTGAATCTAGAACTCTGAACCTGGTATTGAGAATTCTATACCTATGTGACAGTGTACTGTGCTTAGCAAAAATCAACAACCTACTCTTAAGGCCTCCATCACCACCACCACCACCCCCAACCCCCGCCCCAACACAGCATGCCTATAGAAACAAGATCAGAATAATTCAAGTTCATTTGTTTTTGAGGCTCGTCAATCTGGTCTCTAAACAAAACAAACGAAATCTTCCTAGTATTTTAACAACTAAAGGTTAACCCTTGCTTAGACACAAATTAGAGTACTTACAAAGTCACATACAAATAGTATTTCTACCCTCTCAATACTGCTTTAAGAAGCCCTAAATGATATAAACCAGATGCTTTCCTTTTAAAGAAAAAAAAAGGGGGTGGGTAAAGAAGGACATGTGGCAGCAATTCAAGAAACCTGGTCCAAGTGAATGCAAACCTTTTGAGCAGAATGGAGTTTTATAAGTTAAGCAAGCAGGACAAAATTGAAGAGAATCTTTATTAGGAGAACTTAGGATTCAGATTCAAAGTAGGCTATATTTGCCAAATGAATCTATAATACATATATTATTCAAATAATCCTCTATTGGAGATCAGTGATTTCTTAATCTGGTTATTCCACACTTATACTGAAGACAGCTATGTTCTAACACCATGCACTTCATTAGTGGCAGCACTCAATTCACTAGTCTGAATGGATGTCTTGATTTTAATATCTTACAATAAATGCAAGAAAAAAACCACATTCCTACTATTCAATATATCATCTTGGTATAACTGCAGTCATTTATATAAAATGATGACTACCTTTTTTTTTAACTCCTGGATTTCTGATCTAATTACATACAGTTCAAACAAAATATGCTGGGCAAACCTTTGAGGCTAAAATCAATATTTAACCTATCTCATTCCTTTACTATCTTATTTAAATAAAATGCATTTTAAGAAAAATATCCATTTCAGGGGTTTATTATTCTTTCATAATAGAGACATTATCTTGGAACTTTAGCATATAAAAAGGTGGCATATATCAAATGATGGAGACATTCAACAAATGATCTTGGAACAATTGGATGAGCCACTCCAAAAAAAATGAAGTTGGAATTCTAAATCATACTTTACTCCACAATAAATCAGAGTTACATATAAAATAAGTATGTAAATAAATAAATAAATAAACAAACCATTGCGGAACAAAACATGTATGAAATCTGTAAGCCTAAGAATACTGCAAAATCCAAGTCATAAAGTATAAGATTGATTAATTTGATGACAAAAATACTTTCATAAGCATACAAAGTCAAAAGCAAACAAAATGAAGAAACACAATTGTAATTCATATATCAAAATGTCTTTAAATTTTGATAATATATAATATATTATATATAATATATTCATATATTAAAATTTCTTTAATACATAAAGCTTCCAAAAATCATTAAGAAAACCCCTAATAACCTGATAGAAAAGTGAACAAAAAACAGTTTCAAGAAAAGGAAATACAAATGGCTAAAAAAATTATAGCTAAAAAACAATAGCAACTTAACTACACTAACATACCATTTTTCACCTAAAAGATTGCTTCAAATCAAAAAGTTTGAGAACAGACTGTGAAAAGGGGGTAGAGAAACTATCATTCATTGCTTATATATTTCTGATGGGAGTGTTCTGAAGTGTGGGGGAAAAGATCAAGAAATATATACGGAGTATAAACTACTACAATTTCTAGGAAGGGCAATTTTCAATAATGATCAATATGAAAAAGTCACATACCCTCTGAATCAACAATTCTATCCTAAACATTAAGTTACAGTCATAGAGCTTATATATGTGAAATGGTGTATGTAAAAAGATAGCCATTGTAACATTGCCTTGATAGTAGGCAATATGAAACAACCTAAGTGCTCATCAACAGAGGACTGTTTAAATACAGTTTAATGTGGGGGCAAAAAAAGCAAAGTGCATATGTATAGTTATGTTACTCTTTGTAAGGAGGGGGAAAAATTTAGTAATTCCAGTTCTAGAACTTAATTCTATAAATACATTAGCAGCATGTAGATGGCATATATAAAGTATTTTAATGAGACCAAAGTCATAGCACATAAGTCTCAAACAAATAGGATGAATTATATTATTTCGGTCTTTATACCAAATGTATAGTTTATATACCAAACTATTATAAAACAATAGTTTTACAATTCTAAGAAAGTTAATCAATGCTTCAGAAACAGAATATTTTCTTATAGGAATGGCAAGGGTCCTTCCCACTGGTCCTGTGTAATTCTCAAATCCCTATAGGGATTTAGTGGTCATATTGGTATCACTGTCTCCCTTCTTCCTTGCTTTCATCAAATTCTTCCTTCCTGTTCCCTTAGAAATACATTCTTTTACCTTGTTGTTGTGACTCAGTGAATTGAGCGCTGGCCTGTGAGAGCCAGTGTTTTGGGTTTGATTCCCAAGCAGGGCACATGCCTGGTTTGTGGGCCAGGTCCCCAGTTGGGGAGGGCATGAGGCAACCACACATTAACGTTTTTCTTCCTCCCTTTCTCTCTCTCTAAATATAAATAAGTAGAATACTGAAAAGAAAAAAAATACATTCTTAAAAAAAAAAAAACATTCTTTTGGGTTTTTTCCTTCTTTTCCAAAACATACATTCTTTTAAAGTGAAAAACTATGCATTTTAAAACAGGATGTTAGGGAAAACCAAACATTTTTGGAAATGGATTATAGATATATTATCCTAATAACCTCTTAGTGTAAGATCACATTCATTCCTTGATGAGGTGCCAGTCTGGCAAGAAAGCTGAATCTATAAAAAAGAACAGTAGAAACAGGGACAGAAGAACAAAAAAACAAAAAAATAAAATTGAAAAGGAGTCTCTGACATTCAAGAATAGGATTTCATATTTTACCTAAGGCTAGTTCTAAGAAAGACAGAATTTTACCCAGTTTACCCTTAGGCTACCAGGGTCCATTTCCTACTAAGTTGAACAGGTTGTGAGATGTTTGTGCCATTCTATAAAAACAGAAAGGGAAATGATAGGGGACAAGAGAGGAAGTGAAAGAATGGGGTAGGAGATGGACAGATTTTTAAAAAGCAAGTATTTTCAAATGGAAAGGGTCAATATCAAGGTTAATATAATGGGAAATATAGTTACTATTGTTCTAGACCTCACATAACTTATTCTCCTCTGTTTGCAGGCAGGATTCAAAAGATGTCCTTTGTTCACTCTCCTATTTAACAGACTAGGTATATGAGAAGGATACAAGAACACGCTAGGATCTTTTTTACTTAATTTCATGCCCAAGAGAGACAAAGAGTTGACCTGGGGTGCTCTTGATTAGCCATGAGATGGCACCCCAATTTATCCTAGTTCAGAAACTAGCAGGAAGCAGATCACTGATTCCATCTAGCCTCCCATTACACACAAATTAAGTTCTAACTTCTGGGAAAAGTAGGCAGGTGACAATGACCTTGAAAACAGCCAAGAAGTCTGGTTCCAGAGGTAGTGTTTTTTGAGTCTCTAAGATTTTTTGATTACTTAAAGGTCCTTTTAGATACTACTATTATTATACAATAGTATTCTTAAGTTTCTAAAAGGTTAAAAGTCTCAGTTTTCTGAAAAACTCACTTTTGAAACACTGCTTTTGATAGTCACAGGACAAATTATTCTATTTTCTAGCAGGTGTTCATCAAAAAAAGGCACTGCAGATTTGCAATGGGGTTATCATAAGCCAAACTAAGTGCATTTCATAACTTCCTAACTTCAAGTATGACTTCATCTGTATATGTTAGAAACTGAATTACAGACTTTGATAAAATTTTGGCCAATGAGATTCTAGGAAGCAGAAGTGACAACAGAAAGTAGCCTGTTGAAAAGCAGATGTGGATGCTAATCACAGCACAAATGTCATTGGCTTTTGGTGAAGGTGTGGCTGGAAAAACTAACATGGGAACTAACAGTCCTCTCTTCAACAATCCTCTCAATCAGCACTTTTGAAAGAGGTGGCAACAACCTCCAACATCACAACGCTGCAGCAAATCTCTGACAGAGTATCATATCACTAGTAACTCTAAGACACTAACTTTCACAGTATGAAAATTCTAGCAAATATTGACAGTACCAGAGAAGGACTACATATGTAATGTATCTGTGTATGAAAGTACAGTTCAAATGAGATTTTAGACATTTGTTAAACATACATTTGTGAATCTATATAAATATCTGTAAGTGAAAGAAACAATTTGCCATAATTGCAAAATGAAAACATTTGTTGGCTTTATGGCATCTAACCACTTGCAAAACTACTTAAAAAGTAAAACTACTCAGATCATTTGAATCGTATTTTTCTCACTGCTCTTAGTACATTTAAAAACTGTATAGGTGTTTTAATATTGATAATTACAATAAGGCAATGATGTATCATGTAAAAGTGAAAATTCCCATCCCTCTCCCCCTTCTTAAGGAGAATCAATGCCTATAGCTGGGTGCTAGCCTTTTGACATTGAAAAAATTTAAATTAAAATAAAGAAATCTAGAAGTGTGATAAAGAAATATTTCTACTATAACAAAATATACTAGTGTTGTTTTAAAATTGTCATTGACTCTAGCAGGGTATTTAGAAAAATGGGACCTCATTTTTTAGTATCTGGTCTTTTATGAAACTATATTCTAGGAGAAATAAACATTCACCTACTGCAAAGTACACCACTATGATTTGTAAGGCTGACTTAGGCCCGAAGTTTGCCCTTTAATTAATTAATTTAAAAGATTTCATTTATTATTTTTAGAGAGAGGAGCAGGGAGAGAGGCAGAGAGGGAGAGAGACATCAATGTATGGCTGCCTTTCACCTGCCTCCAGCCATGGATCTGGCTGGAGACCTGGCTTGCAACCTGGTTATGTGCCCTGGCTGGGGAATCGAATCAGCGACCTTTGGCTTCTCAGGCCAGCACCTTAGCTACTGTGCCACCAGCCAGGGCTACCCTTTACTTTATTTAGGCGTTTCATTCCTGGAAAGTGTTTAATATAAAAGCATTAAGGGAGTTCACTATTTGAAGAGTTTTTTTGTAAACAGTTTTTCTATAAAGCACAGGTTCCTAATTATTTTCTTACACACTGGATGTGTTAAAAATGAAATACAGCCCTAGGTGGGCTGGTGTGACTCAGTGGATTGAGCACCGGCCTGCAAACCAAAATGTCACTGGTTCGATTCCTAGTCAGGGCACATACCTGGGTTGCGGGTCAGGTCCCCAGTTGGGGGCATACAAGAGGCAACCACACATTGATGTCTCTTCCCTCTCTTTCTCTCTCCCTTTCCCTCTCTCTAAAAGTAAATAAAATCTTTTTTAAAAAAATGAAATACAACTATACAAAGCTTCCTTGTTTATGGAACACAATCCCACTGGCAATCAATGTGCAAACAAAAATGTGTCTCTTTATCCTCTAGTTTTACATGCCTGTATTTACAGAGTCTAGATCAGGCAAGAACCAGGATTCTGCAATACGCATATAACCACCCAGAAGTAACAAATCTATTCAGGTACAATTATTGGGGTTCATTTCTTAAAGTGAGAAAAGATTTGTACGGCCTGCAAACAAACTGTAAATGCTATTTCAACATCTTCACAGTACTTTCTCTTTGGCAAAGTTTCCAAAGCAAGTTATAAGAGGTTTTTTTTTGTTTGTTTGTTCATCTTTTAGGTCGTTGTATTGACTGTAAACATGTTATACTATAAAGAAGCATATTATATAGCCATGAGTGTTAAAAGCTATAAAAAGTATTTGCTATTATACAACCTTCAAGACAGTGTCTTCATTTAAGTCTCTATGAATGTACAAATATTCTCATAGTATAGATTCCACTTAAAATACTATGAATACTAATCCTGAGCTATTTTAGTGGGCAGAGCTTCAGAAAAATTACTTCATATTTAGATTTCTTGAACTAAGGCAATACAGCATTCTGATTTCAAATTTTAACGACTATTTCTCTCCTTTGGTCCTTGTTACTTTCTGAGTTAAAGCCTTTCCAAGGTTCACATTTTACACCTACAGTAGGTTTAAAATTGCAGCCACTTAGGAAAAATACAAAACGTTAGCTCTTTCTGAAAGCCAATTCAGGCACAAAAGGGAAGGTAATAGGCAAGAGTAAACGCTGCCGGCAGAACGTACTTATTCTAGGCAACATCATCTTTTAACATTCAAAGGTCTCTGTCTCTGTCTCTGTCTCTCTCTCTCTCTCTCTCTCTCTCTCTCTAAGTAGGAGGCAAAGGAAGTGAGGGTCACTGAATAATCTGGTCTGACAAGACTCAGGAGGGAAAAAAATCCACAGGCTGTTCTACCGTGAGACTAGAGCTTTGTTCGGCTTCTGACTTGTGGAGACTCGCACAGAAGCAACGTTATTTACGTTTCCGAGGCTTCCATTTAAATGACCCAGACAGCTGTTTCCTGCAGCCTCGGCAGTTTCTGCCTGGGGCTCACGGCGGAAAGCGTCTCCCCACCGCCCGTCCCAGACCGCCCCTGCACCTGAGGGGCCGCGGGCCAGCGCACCGTGCCCGCCGCGCAGGGCGCCGGCGGCCGGCTGCTTCAGGGGGCTCCTCCCTAGCGAGCGTTGTCCGAAGCTGTCAGGGTGAGGAGGTGACACGACCCCCAGGCAGCCCCGGCAGCTGGGCCGGGTACCCAACCGCTTGCCCGGCCTGTCCCCCGGGGCACCCGCCCTCCCAGCCCCTGGCCCGGGTACCTCTTCCTGGCTGCGGCCGCCGCCGCACTGCCTGCAGCCCAGCAGCTCCGAGACGTCCAGTGAGGCTGTGTATGCCTCATCTGCTGCGGTGGCCAGGCGCATGTCCGGGCAGAGACGGGTGCTGCGGCGAGGAGTAGCCCCGGTGGCTCGGAGGAGGCTGGCGCTAAGCGGCTGGCCGGCTGGGGAGGACAGCGCTGGGCGGCCGGCTGGGTTTTGGGCTTTGCGCCTCAGTCAGCACCAACAGCCAGGGCAGAGCAGCCGAGGGGGCGGGGCGAGCCGCACTGCCCAGCCCTGCTGTCACTCCGCCAGCCCGGAGCCTTGCGAACCAGTTAGCACCCGTGGGGCCCCGGAGCCCCGCCCCCTTAGTGCGAAGGGGCGGGCGTTGGAGGGCGGTCCTGCTGGGACCTTGCGAAAAACAACCTCCAGGGGCCCAGCTCCCCAGAACAGCTAATTCTCAGGTCCTGAACGGGCTCGTTCGGTTGAGACAAGAGCAAGCTCGGCAGCACAAGCCTTCGGGGCTTCACTGAAAGGATAATATGCCCCTTCTCCCTACACCCATTCCCACCTCTGAACTAGCATAGGAGAGCCTGCTTCTCCCTCCATTCACCCACACCCGACAGCAACCAATTCACCACCAGGAGGAATGAAGGTCGTTTTACATTTTATAAACTATTGAAATTTCCTTCTTCCTTCCCAGTAATAGCCAAACAACTTAGAATGGGCCCCAGAATGGAGGAACAAGTACGGGACCATGGCCTGCCTATATTCAATGTAAATTTTTGGTGAACTACATAGAAACTATGTAGCTTTAGATAAGCTTTAGTGGCAGATCTCTGACTTTTCTTTTCCCAAATATATTGGAAGGATTTAAAATGTCTAATGTTCCCTCATAAGTGCCGTGGGTTCTAAAGAGAGAATTTTTCTCTGAAATCTGATGAAAAACCTGATAAAATACAGGTTATAAAAGACTACAAATAACTTACATTGTTGGATCCAGAATGTAAATCTCTCAAATCCTATGTCAACACCATTTCTTTACATGGCTCCATTAACTTTTTAAAAATCAACTCCTAAATTAAATCTTTTTGCATGTTTGCCCTTGTGTTTTCAAAAGTTTAAGTAGTCAGGGTTTTTTTGTTTTGTTTTGTTTTTTATTTACAGCTAACACATTCTCACAGAAGGAAACAGTGGAGTTTAAATCAGTAAATTCTGACAGGCACAGGAACCAGGGTTTATAAACGAAAATAAAATGTAAAAGTAGCAGGTTAAAAATGGTTACCTTTTATTTATCTTCTCAGATAAAAGTTTGTTTTTACACATTACTTTTATAAATTGTTTTTAAAAATCCAAAATATTTTTACTGGTCAGAAAACCAATTTTGGGCTAATACCATGGAAGAAAAGTCTATAAAGGCTTCCAAGCTCTCTCCCTCTGAGTATAGCCACAAAAATAAACATCATAATCAAATGCTCACTCAAACAGGTGGGATTGACTTTGGGGGGAATGGGTGGGTGGGGAGGGGTACAGAGGGGAGCAAAAAGGGGATGAATGTAATACAACAACAATAAAATTTTTTTAAAAAATGCTCACTCAGCCACAGATAGTCAAAACAATAACATCAACAACACACATAAATCACCCTATTTGCAGCAATACAACGCATTCTCCAAGATAAATTGATAGTAGATGAATACTGGAAACAAATGGACTTGTTGCATGGGATTATGAGCTATAAAGCCAGTTAGATAAATGAAGGAAGTATGTGGAAAATGATGACTGATTCTAGAAGAGTTGGGCTGTGATTCTATTTTCTGGAAGGGAAAAAATAGTAGGGTTGGTTATCTAGTATGGTGTAAACTTGCTTGTGACATAAAATTATGTCATTTGCAAAATGGGGAGTGCTTACCTTTCTATTTTTTAATGAGCAATGGAAAAGCATGCATTTAGCTAACCCCAAAATGGTTTTAAAATAATTAAATACAAATTAAAACTGCAAACTGTATACATAGTGTTTGATACTTAGTGCTTAATATTTATTGAAGAAACATATACTAAAATTGTATAGAAAGCTCCAATTAAGATTCTTCTATTTTCTTTTAAGGTTTCTAAAATTTATTATTTTTAGAGAGAGGGGAAGGAAGAGAGGCAGAGAGGAAGAGAGATATCAATGTATGGTTGCCTTTCACCTGCCTCCAGCTACAGAGCTGGCTGGCGACCTGGCTTGCAACCTGATTATGTGCCCTGGGTAGGGAATCAAACCAAAGATTCTTCTTTTAAAAAGAACATTTCAGCTTATTTATTTCAATGCTAACCTTAAATAAAAAGAAAAACTAATTTCAACATATTATAAATTCAGCGGTTTACTGAGAACCTTCTAGCAATTAAGTGACAAGATACTTTCATGGTTTCTATAAAGACTGAAATTCAAAGAATGTCAATTTTTGCCCTTTTTTGATAGAGCCCTACTATGAATTCATCACTCTATTCCCCAACATAAAAAGGCTGTCTCTAAATAAATCTATAAGCCCTGGCTGATGGCTCAGTGGATAGGTCCTGGCCTATGAACCCAAAGGTTGCAGATGCGATTCCCAGCCAGGGCACATAACCAGGTTGCAAGCCGGGTCTCCAGCCAGGTCCATAGCTGGAGGCAGGTGAAAGGCAGGTGAAAGGCAGCCATACATTGATGTTTCTCTCCCTTTCTTCCTCCTTCCTTGCCCTTCTCTCTAAAAATAATGAGTAAAATCTTTTAAAAACTAAAAAAAAGAAAAAGGAATTAAAAAAATCTGTAGTACCCAAGAATTCCAACAAGTGTATTGACCTTAAAAACTGTAAATTTCATTTCTGGAAATGTTTTGTTCCAAATTATTCAACAAAAATTTTGTCTTTTCCAAAGATTTCCCTTCTTGAGTAGTCTAGATGTCCTGGCAGTGTTCCTCTTAAAGAACCCCCAAGTGCCAGGCACATGATAGGCACACAATAAACATCTGCTGAAAAGATGAGCATCCTGAGTGAGGAACAGTAATTGAAAAGAACTATGATTTTGATATTTACCACAGGTTATCAATTTAGGCCATGGCTATTTTATAGTCTGCTATTTAAGCGTTTCAAAGTTTTATTTTTTCTAAGAATTCTGACATGTCATGTAAGATGTACTATTAATTCTGAAATATTTCCTTTCCTTAAAAATGTTTTTGGTAAACTTAGCTGTTCCAAAGTGAGATTTCTGCATCTCTCATTAGCAGTAATGGTCTCAACTCTTCAACTTTCTCAAATATAAACTGATATACCCACATAAAAGAAGATTGATGTTAAATGCCTTAATCTGCTCAGAGAACTATGAAGCATTAGAGTGACCAGACTTAAACTGATGGCTCAAGATAGGTTTCTTAAAGGAAGAAACATCTGAGCTGGGACTTAAGGAATTGGAAGAGAGGCCTTAGCAAGAATATTGTGTGGGGGTGGGGCAGAGTAGAGGCAGAATTCTAAGAAAAAACAAAACAAAACAAAAAAGCCCCAGCATGTGCAAAGGCCCAGAGGCAGAGAGTGGGCCATTAGGGAAGCAGAATAAAGGAAGTTCAATGGGTCTGGAGCAGAGGGTATTGAGAATAATAGATGGAGTTTAAGTAAAATATAAATATTAAGGGGAGACCTTGTTAAAGGGTCATTAAGGAAATAAATTTCATTCTTAAGTGTACTGTGGATTTATTCAAATGTTAAAGAGTAGAATGACATCAGATTTGCGTTTCAGCTAAGGCTTAGAAAAACATATTGGAAAGGGCAAAACTGGAGGCAAGCAGATGAATTAGGAGGGGTATTGAGACAATTTTGGCAAGGCAAGAGGGTGGTCCAAAGAACAGTGGGAATGAAGCAAAGGATAAAAAAGAATGAAGGTGGATTTCGTTTCTCCAACAGAAATTTCTTGAGAAAGGAAATCATGCCTCATTCCTTTGTTTTTGAAATATAGGAGATAAATCTCAAATTATCTGCTTTCCTGATCAAGTGGCTTTTTCTGTTCATTTGATTTGAAGAAATATATAGCCAGTTCATGGAAAAAGAACAGATATGTTTTAGTATAAAGAATACTTACTAATTAGGCCAAAAGGCATAATCATGCTTTCATGGACCACATATTAAAACTTAAATTTTCTCATTAGCCCAAGGAGTTATTTTAGAGTAATGTTGAATTGTAGATCTATTTATTAGAGTATGAATTATATTTAATAATTGATTAGAAAACACAAATAGCAATGTTTTCAGCCATTAAAACAAAGAACTTTAAGAGTGGAAGTTAGGAGCTGTGGGGAAGAGAAGCATCTTTCGTTCTGTAGGCTTTAATTAAAAATTGTCAGTCATCTTTGTTGGATGCCTAAAGCTGCCTGAAGCTGTGGAGGAAAAAGACCACTTTCAGGGTGGTATCAAACATGACAATTGGAATGCTGAATCCTCAAATTAAGGAAAAATTATATCCAACAATTCAGATAAGTTCTTCCAAAATAAGGAAGGTCACTTCTCTGTGGAAGATATAACCACAGTGGTGCTGTGTAAACCCAGACTTTTACCCTTAAAATCTCTGGCTCAGGAAAAACTGGAGAAAATGCAGCAAGCAGCACAGTAAACAATTCACCAACAAGAAATGGCAGAAAAAACTGGCAGCAAATAAGTTTGAAAGGAACAAAGTTTAAACTCACTAGGTTCAAATACACCCCCTTATATGATTTAAAATTTGCATGAAATAAAAGTATTTTTTTAAACCTAAAATAAATGTACTCCCAATAAAGAAAAAAAAAAAAGAAAGAAAGAAAGAAAGAATGGGAGTGGGATTAGTTATATTTATATGGTTTAAACAATCATGAAAAATGCCCTATTTCATGTAAACATGTCATTTAGAATGAATGCTGGTTACTTCTGCTTACTAATTTTGTCAAGATATTTCTCCTCTAGCTGATATCTTCCTGTTTTTGTATATATAGCTTGTCTGCTAAGCACTTTTTCCCTTTCAATATCATGTTTTGGGTACACTGAGATCCTTTTAGCACTGAACTTCAATATTACATTGCTCTTATTTGTCTTCTACTTTTTTCACTTCTTCAGTTTAACTTTTAGAATTATATGACTTATAAGGGAGCAAGGATGTTGACAAATCTTTGCTCTCTTTCTCTCCTTTAGGCTTTCTTATTTTTTAATTTGGGTATAATTGACAAATGTTATATTGGGGTGGCCAAAAAGTTTATTCATTTTTTTTCTGTATAATGGCTCTAGTAGCACTTAGTTGTCTTTACTTCATTTGAAACAACTGTGTTAAGATTGTATCGTGACAGCTGTCATATCAGCATGAATTTAAAAAAGAACTTATCAAAACTGGTGAATTTTTGTGTAACCATTTTAATATTGAAGATGAAAGAGAATACACAACATTTTTGGCATATTATGCTTTATTATTTCAAGAAAGGTAAAAATGCAACTGAAACACAAAAACAAAAAAAAATTTGTGCAGTATACGAAGGTGCTGAACGTATCAAGAGTGGTTTGTGAAGTTTCGTGCGGGAGATTTCTTGCTGGACGATGCTCCACAGTCAGGTAGACCAGTTGACAGCGATCAAATTGAGACATTAACTGAAAATAATCAACATTATACCATGCAGGAGATAGCCAACATACTCAAAATATCCAAATCAATAAAGTTGTTCATTCAAATGGAAAATGTATCTTTTACTTTATGAAGAAAAAAAAACTAAACAGACTTTTTGGCCAACCCAATGTTAGTTTCAGGTGTGTAACATGATTCAGTATTTGTACACTATATTGCAAAATGATCACCGCAATAAATCTAGTTTACATGTGTCACCATACATAGTTAATTTTTTTTTTCTTGTGATGAGAAATTTGAAGATCTACTCTCTTAGCATAGGGTTTTTTCTTTTAGAGATGCAGTTTTAAATCTCCACACAGGCTTTCAGAAATAAAGGCCATCCATCACCTATGTTTGTAAATAAGCAGTATTCTAAACAGTATCAGTGGTTATAAATTAGAAAATGACTTCCCCCAAAGAATAAGTGTGTCTACTCATGGTTAGGTTTTCCAGGCTAATGAAAACAAGACCAGTAACTTATGATCTCCTACATATTAGCCACTAAGCACACACCTGTAAGGCAGATTTAAAGTATGTAAAACAAAAATTCATTAAGTATAGGTAATTTGTCTAAGGTTATAAAAGTAGTAAAATACGGCCTGAGATTACAACCAGGTCTTTCTGAATCCAAAACAGCAGAAGCTGGGTTGCTTCTTTTAATGAATACATTCAAAATTTTGGTAACTATCATTAGCCTAAGTTCTTGACTGAAGATAAGTAAAGAGGACAGGAAGAAAAACTCAGCTTTAGCTTCCTTATTTATACTCGGGGTGAGATCTGGTAGGGAAAAAAAAAAAAAAGACAGAAGTCATGGAATGAGCGACCTTGGTGTTAAGAGAGCTTCTCTTCCTTTTTTTTTTTTTTTAAAGATTTTATCAATTTTATTTTTGAGAGAGGGGAAGGGTTAGAGAAAGAGAGAGCGGGAGAGAAACATCATTGTGTGGTTGCTGCTCACACACCCCAAATTGGGAATCTGGCCTTCAATCCAGGCATGTGCCGACTAGGAATTGAACCCACAACCCTTTGGGTTCATAGGCTGGCACTCAATCCACTAAGCCACACCAGCCAGGGCTCTTCTTAGGTGTTAAAAAGAAAACAGAGCTCTTATACTAACTCTCACTGGTTATTTTTTGAAGGCTGATATCTCATACTAATTTACTTAGTCTGTCTCAATAGAATATAATTTCCATTAAATTGGAATGTTTGTCTTTTGCTCACTGCTATACAAGTATTTCAATTGCCCTAATGCCAGCACACAGTATGTAGATCCTCAATAAGTATATACTGAATGAATGAACTCTGCAGATGTTTCCCTTAAAAAATAAATAAGTCAAAGCCTAACTCGACTGAAAGTTTAATAATGAATTTCAAGTTCAATGTTCAGTTTATAAAAGATGTGGGCCATCTAGACAAACATTTTTGAAGGCTTTGGGACCACTATCTAAGCAGGCAGGCTCTGCATGGGAATCAGACTGGGCTTAGGTTCAATTCTGCTAAGTAGCATTTATTTTTCATAGCCTCTCCCCATATTCTTGGCAACCCACAGACACTCCCAAGCTTCTTTAATTTTCTGTGCCTGCTCTGTTTCATGACACCAATAGAGCAGCTATAGAGCTCAGATATTGCCTGTATACATTATTGTTTGACAGATTCATAAACATTTTATAACCAAGTTTGGCTTTAAACATCCTTCAGCCTATCTAAGGTGAAAAAATAAGGAAAGTGTCTGTTGAGATATCAAAATGAAATGGGAGAATTCATTCAGAAATATTAAACTTTTAGAACTAATTAATTACTTTTTAGCATCATTGTTGAATTAAATAAGAGGAAATAGGTTTAATTTAGAATAGGATGAGGTACAGAGAAAAGGTAAATGTGGTAGAAAATTGAGAAAACTTTATTCCACATTTTCTTAGGAGCTACTGAAGGTTTTAAAGGAGAAAAAGGAAATTATACAAACCAAAAAAAAGGCAGTTCTCAGACTATGCATATATAATAAATACACTATATAGTTTTATATATAGTAATTGAGGGGCTGGATTTTACCTATATCTAAAAATATGAGAAACTTTTTACAAATTTTCAAAGTCCTGTTAGTGGGCACAGGAAAGAACTGGTTTCAATAAAATATATAATTTTAAATACATAAGGAATATATTAGTCTGGCATAGTATTAAAAAATTATCTTTTTGAAATAGGTTAAAACCGAAACAAATATCTTCAATTTATCCTGAGTCCACGGACTTGATGGAACTGAACATTATAAAGTTTCTATTTCCTTTGTAAAATTGAATTTAGCCATGATTTTAAAAATGTTTAGGTGAAATGTATATTAATGAGTCCTTTAGCTTAATCATGTCTGAAGTTTGAATGTTTTATTCATACTAAAGATAATTTCGATTCAAAAACAAAACCCTAATGACAGTATTCTAAAATCTTTAAATCAAGTTATTTCTTATTTATAACAGCTATCCTGACCTCCCTCCCCATGACCCACCCAGTGATTATTACTGCTAAGCAGTGAATAGAGTTCCATAATATGTGCTTTTCTTACAGAGCTCTCAAAGAACCCCCCACTAAGTTCCTTTGTGATAATCTTTAGTTGTAGGTTCTTTAATCCTTTAAATACCTTCTTTTTCTGCCTCCTTCTGAGATCTTGCTTTCCAAGAGGGTATTAAGTTGTAGATCCTTATCCTGGTCACAAAGTACAAGACCATATCTGGAGACTACTTTCATGTTATTAAGCATTTTAGAAGTAAAATGCCTTTCACTGAACTTTCCCATCTGTTCTTCCTTTCAAATCCTCACTGCATCTCAGTGGGCCATTTTCCCCTTTGCCAAAAGGGTATGGGTAAATTCAGGCCACTGTAGTTCAACAAATAAAGATATTTATTTTTGTTTATTACTACTATCCTTTTGTTTAGCTAACCGTACTAAAAAAGAGAGATAATGCCACTTTAAAAATTACATTTTTTACATGAGCTTAAGTTTGAACAGAATTCAAAATAATTTGTAGTACTAAGAAATCTAATTTTCCTAATTGTTAACAAATAATTAATATTAAAATATGATTTTATTCAGATATTGAAAACTGTAAAAGGTAGTATTCTTCCTTAATTTCTTATAACTCTAATTTAAAAAATATATTTGGCATAGATTTATGTACAGATACCAATGCTATTATTTTACCACTTAACAGAAATCTTAATATTATATAACAACTTAGCATTTAATGACTCATTTCAGCAAAACAACAACAAAAATCCCCAAAATCCAAAACCAATAAGCCAAACACAGTCTGGAAATCTCTTAACAGCCCTTCTAGTTTTAGTTCTCTCAAATTTAAAATGAAAGGCAATTGAAATTCCTATCTCAAACTTTATTTCAGCTCTAAAGTGCCAATCTCTTAAGATAATTGCTGATTGTATCAAGAGTTATATGCTTTAACTACAACCTGCCTCCTCCTACACCAGGCTTCTTAGTACATTTCAAATTGTATTTCTTAGGGTTCATGTTTTTATAAGTACTTTAGAGATATTATAAAATGTTAGATTTGAGCTTTCTTTTTCAAGGTAACCAACAAATGTATATCAGTATTAAATACACTAGAAACCAACAAAATAATAATTTGTTGCCATTAATAATTCAGTTACTAGACTAAATAAAGCTTCTTCCACCATCTCTGTGAATACATGCTTGAATATTTTTGGAAATGTGTCAATGACCAGGAGAGGTATAGTTAGTGTACTCTAGCCTTGAAAAAAAAATTCATGCCTGTCTATATTTGCTGGAGTAAAGCTGTAGTAGTAAGTGGACTGCTACAGCATGTGAATCCAAATATCCTTGATGTTATACATACAAGAAAAAAATAATAATACTGAACTATAATCCATAGTCCCTTCACTTCAAATTAGTTTAAAATATAATATAGTCTCATTCTCACCAATTGGCTTGATAACTAATTTAACTTTATTTATTTGAACTTATAGGCATGATTTATTAATAGAATGCCAGTTTTAAATATTGTATATATCAGAATTCTGATCATTGTTTGATTAACGACTATGCTAACCAAAAAAATTAATGTAGTAACACACTTAAATATCACTATTTTATATATGTGCCACATCTCTTGTTCTGCACTCTTAGCACCCTAACAGTAGGTTTGAAGGATTCAAACTAGTCCATAGCTCCCACATTATTCACCCAAGGCTTGGGTCTGCTGGTTCCAGCAGAAGGCTCGGGAAATCTAGCTCAGAGTCTGATTCCCATCAATGCCAAAAAAGCCTTAAAAGAGGAAAGACTCTTAGAATTATGACGTTTCTCAGTGGTATACTGAATACAAATCAAACTTGCCTTCCAGCAGAATTTTCATTTAGCCAGCTCTGGATCTGGTCTACAGCTGAAAAGATTATCAATCCTTTTAGTCCTTCCCCAGAAAACATAAGTGAAATCAATCTTACCTTTCAGGGACATACATGACAATATGATCAATAACAGCTTTTATCCTGGATCATAAAAAATTGACTTAATAAATTTTTCAGTGAAGTATTTTGGAATTGTTTTTCTAATTAACAATAAGGATATTACTGATACCCAAATAATCTTTTGTGTTTGTAACAAGTGGGTTTTAAAATAATGTATTTGTTTTCTACAACTAGAACTTGGCTTATGTCAGAAAATGCAACTTTTGAATATTCAACCAGATTTAACAAATTAAACCCTAGTACTTTAATTGTGCACTAGAAATTTAAAATTAGAACCTTAAAATATTGCACACTAGCTTACAAATGGGGCAGGGTTTAAAAAATCTAAACCTCTAAAGGTAACAGAAAAAAGTATGTGGATCAGGAGGAAGGACAAAACAGAGTCAAAAGCAGCAGGACGTAGTTCAAATAGGTCATGCTCAACTTTTAACTTTTCCTCAGAAGAAAAAAACAAGCTTAGCAACAGCTTTCAGCCAATCATAAAGCAGACAAACAGGTAAGGACGCAACTGCTCCAGATACCAATGAGGTCCAACTTTCATTCGGTGTTTTGTTTGCCTTTTAAAAATTATATAGAGTTAGAGCAGAGCAAAAGTTATAAAACACGATGTACTGTACTACATTAAAAGTAACAAAGATAAAATCTCTTCATCGACCCTTAACAAAATATACCAGATTTTAATACCACACTGATAATTTTATTTTCATCCTCAGTGTCAGATACTATATAAATTATGTTTAAAATATTAGTGTATTTGCAATAAGATATAGAATTTTGTGGGAAATTGTCTTGTTTGTGGATAGAGGCTAACAGTGGGAATATCTATTTAAAAAGATTCTTTACTTTTTAATTCCCTAATACTCAATTTCTAAAATTCATGAATGGGGGAATTCCTCCCACAACAGGTTACAGTCTGAATCCATACAACAAAAAGTAGAGTGGTCTTTTTTCCAGAGACTAGGACTGGCAAAAGTACTGGAATGACAGTGGGTTAAACAACGTGATTTTACTTCTAATAGCATTGGATCATTCTTAAAACAATTTCTTAAAAGCAGTATTAGTTGGTGCCACATGGAAACCTAAGCAGCACATACCAAAATGACTCCCCCAATCCCAGGACCTGGTACAAAACATGAACTGGGTCATGGAAGCAGTGCTTGGACAAGGAGATCCTTTTAAAAAGCTTCCTAAATCATGGCTGTAATAGAAAATAACACCCCCCAAAACATGCCAAAATACTTGCAGCCAAAGAAATGAAAAATGGTACTAGATTGCACAATGGTGCATAACGGTGACATGAAAGGTGTTTTGAACTGTGTTTGAAGATTCCCTTGAAAAGATATACATTGTCTCATATAGATTTAGTCTAAATTATTCACTTGATAATTCTTTGTTTTATGCCTACTTTGAAACAGAGCTTTAGGATACTTTCCTACCCTCTCTGCTTAAGAAAATATTTTTTAGAAAATTATTTACTATACAAATTTGAAATAATGTCAGCAGTAAATGGGGAACTCAAAAATGGCTCTAAATTCTACAAGGAATTTCAGAGTTGCTAGTTAAGCATTACAGAGTTCAGTGTCCTAGAAAGACTTTTCCTAGCCACTGATGACTAAAGACTCTATCAAGAACAATGGAAACCATAGTTTAAATGCCAGTAATTGTGCCAAAAAGGTGGTCTCCAGAATAAATACACTTGATTCAGGGCAATTTTAGCATTCAGAACAATTCTTATGAGTAACAGGGATGATTTTGCTTTATTAAATCTTTTTTCTTGAGTGTGAATTATTTCCTAAGATGCTATGAATACTGGACTTAAAATGTTGCCATCTTTCTAACTACTTCCCTTCCCCAAAATCTTCTTTCCCTCTGTAACAAGCAGATTCTTTATTTCCCATATAAATTGGTATTCAATTAAAGCCTGCTTTGCTGAGCTTCTTCAAGGCCTCAGGAAGGTTCTTCAATTTAGACAAAGACTGACTGATAACATAAATGCTGAGATATTAAGGTAACCAACCCTTGGAATGTAGGCTGTCCCCTCCCCCTAGTATAAATAGTGGTAAAAATTAATAAAATGGCCTTTTAACTTGGCCTCAGCTTCTCCTGACACTGGGGACTTAAAGAGTCATATGCCAGCTTCCTCTGGTTCTCCATGTTTCGGTCCTGCATTAGCATGAACAAAGATTCCTACCTCTGGACCCTCAGAATCTGAGCTCTAGTACTTGATGAGAAGTCATTGCTAGGACCCTCTGCTCTGAGAATCTGATTGAAAGTGACCATCTGAAAAGCAAGAATAAGAAGAATGGGTTCTGGAGAAGCAAGGGTATCAGAAAAACTGCTTAGAACTACAAATGCCCATTGAGGCATGAAGAGTGTTTATGTGCTGCTAGTTAATGTGTTCTTATGCATGCAGAGTACACTGTGGGGGAACGACAATGGGAAATTTCTTCAGTGTATCAATAGATTAGGCAACTGAATTTTTTCATGTCTCAAAATATTTTCTCAGCTGCCTAAAATGATTTCAATTAGAAGTTTGAGGATAGGGTAGGAATAATAACAAAAATTACCAGGACCTGGATTAGAGAAAAATGCCTCAAAGAAAAAAATGTCTGAAATTCTCAAGATTCTAAGGTTTTGGAAGGAATGATAAAAATCTCATATATAACAAATATGATTCTACATAGGAACTGTGGAACAAAATATAAAATGTACATAGAGCTTTACAAACCCACAAATTTCACACAAAGTGACTTGTGTAGTTTCTCACAATGTTGTGAGATGAATCTTATTATTCCTGCATTACCCAAGAAGAAGCCTGTCATGCAACTGATAAGTGGCAGAGCTACAAGTCAAATGCAAGCCTGACTTCAGGTCCACTGCCCTTGCCTTTCCTCAGCAGTTTAAAATGCAGCTTCAGATCCAGCTCTCAAGGAGCTTACAATCCAGTTGGTCATGGAAGTAGGCCTTGGCTGGTGTGGCTCAGTGGATTGAGCACCGGCCTGTGAACCCTAGTGTCGCTGGTTCCGTTCCCAGTCAGGGCACACAGCCAGGTTGCAAGCCAGGTCTCCAGCCAGGCCTCCAGCCAGATCCATAGCTGAAGGTAGGTGAAAGGCGACCATACATTGATGTTTCTCTGCCTTTCTTCCTCCCTCCCTTCCCCTCTCTCTAAAAATAATGAATAAAATCTTTAAAAAATGTTTTGTGTTTTTTTTTTTAAAAGAGTCAAAGGACAACACTAGGTAATGTGCAATTCTGTGTTAATCAGTAAAGACTTGAAAGAGGGGTTGAGGAAGTAGCACAGAGGCGAAAATCAGCTGGATGGAACTAGAGACGAGAAAGGAGATTGTTGTGGCTCTGGGAGGGGGATGTGAATTAGTGGGAAACAAGTTAGGATCATTTTTAGGGAGCCTAGAAAGCCAGTGAAAGAAGAGATTGGACAAAATAGGAGGCAACAAAGGAGCCCTAAACTATTTCTTAGTAGCATAAAGGGGTAAAAGCAGTGACTTCACAAGTGTGCAAGATGAATGCAGGCAAAGGAAATCTTTGTATACCAAAAAAGAGTGAGACTTAACCGGCCCCTTTCCTTTTTACAGCCCCACAATGCTACCTAACTTCACAGTCCCCCCGCAGAGACCATTTCTGGACACGTGCACATACTCTTCCCTCCGACTACAAGTCAGCACTCTCTAATCCTGGCTCTCTTCTCACCACCTGTCTGAAGTTAGAAGGCACTGCCTTGGAGAAGCAGCCTTCCCGGACTCCTTCCTACCAGAGTCAGATATCCCCTTTGCTCACTTACCATGCTATAACACTTACTTCTCTACACTGTTATCCCCCTAGCAGGCTAGCCAGTCTTCCTTATTAAACTGAAAGCTCCAATGGTAAGAATGGCCCATTTTTTCCAGCACTGAATCCCTTGGCAAATAGTAAGTGAATCAAAGGAAGTAAAGCGGGGTATAAGATCAGGAAATAGATTTAGGGGTTATTTTCCCTAAGATTATACAAATAGGAAACAAGATAGATATGTATATAGGCATGCTAAAATAGGAAATAATGTACTTTGGAATATGGCCTCAATCTCAGGGAAAGAGTTAATCCAAGACCCTAATGAAGAGGAGGGTTGACTCAGGGCCATGTCAAAGGTGGGAAAAAGATATCCTTTTTTATAACCACTGCTTGAAGATAATAGGCTATGGGGTTTTTTTTAGACCGCATTTTGGGCTTAAATGGAGCAAAGAATTTAACAACTTTTATTTAACACCTATCTACAGAGAGCACAGTCCTTTTCAAGAACCCACACAAGGAATTTCAGAGTATGCAAAGGTGAAAGAAACATAACTGAAGCCCTAAGGAGCCTTATAATCCAATAAAAGACCACACAGGGTGAACTTATTTTAAAGGTACAAGCAGAGCAATGGATTCAGATGAGGGGAAAAATCAAGGGATCATTTAAAAACATTTCAAGCAGGGAAATTTGATGAATAAGCTTTGATTTTAGATTAAGAGAAACTTCTAGGACGGTCTGATTTGTGGGGAGAACCTAACGATGGTTAGACTTGAGTTTTAAGGGAGTGCAATGGTCTAGTTAAGAGGTCACTGGACTGAGGATGGTAAAAGTGAAATGCAGATGACATATTCAACAATGTAAGAGAGTAAACCTTACAATTTATTATTAATTACAAGGAAATTTTATTTCTCCAAAAGCCTTTTGTTTCTTTCCACTTCACACCTAAACAAATATAAGACAAAAGTGGTATTATTGTTGTCAAAGGCTGTTTGATGGAGATGCTTATTGACAGGACACTGAGGTTACTTTTATTTGCAGCTGTACACTAGTGGACAGATGCCTCCAGCTGTTTTTATTCCATAATGTCCCTCTGTAATTATCTTTAGAGCTTAAAGCAGCATAATTAGTGAAAAGAATCCCAACTTTAAAATATGAAGATCTGGATTCTAACTCAGCACATTATTTTATCTCTTCATCCCTTATATTTTCATTATGAAAAGTCACTTACTTTATGGGATTGTTGTAAGAACAAAATGTGATTAATATGAAAACTGTTAGGAACAAGTAAGTTACTATTTTGACAGAACCAACATTTTACCCTTTCATATTATCAGGTTGCCATATGGACAGAAGAAATAGTCATGATAAATAAGAAAAGGCATTCAGTTGGTACTATCTTTCAAATGATTTCAATTAAGCCAAATTTTAAGCTCATTTGTTTTGAAATTATACATGCTGAGTCTTTTTATGACACTTTTCTGCTTATTTCCACTGTAGGCTTCTAGGCTTCTGTAGATATTACCTTTGGTTCATTTCCATGGTATTAAATGAAGGAGAGAAAAGGGATGAGGTTCATTTACCTGTTCCACCACTAATAGTTCACATCATATTCTTAAGTTATCCTTTAGTCTAGCTCTAGGGTCCATTTCTTTGTTCATCCTAGAATTTTTTTTTAATCCTCACCAAAGGACATGTTTTTACTGATTTTAGAGAAAGAGAAAGGGTGAAACAGAGAGAGGGAGGGAGGAGGAGAGAGAAGGAAACATTGATGTGAAAGAGAAACTCAACTGGGCATCAAACCCCCAACCTAGGTACAATTGAACCCACAACCTTTTGGTGTACAAGATGATGCTCCAAACCAACTGAGCCACCTAGCCAGGGCTCCTTCACCCTAGAACTTTAATCTCATTTAAACAAACAAACAAACAAACAAAATACAGCCCTGGCTGGTGTGGCTCAGTGGATTGAGTGTTGGCCTATGAACCAAAGAGTTGTGAGTTCCATTCCCAGTCAGGGCACATGCCTGGGTTGTGGCCAGGTCCCCAGTTGGAGTGGGTGGGAGATGGCCACATGCTGATGTTTCTTTCCCTCTCTTTCTCCCTCCCTTTCTCTCTCTCTAGATAGAAATAAGATCTTAAAACAAACAAACAAAAAAAAAAAAAAAACACCTCAAAAACAGCATTCATTTGTTAGTCAACAAACTTTGCTGAGTGACTACCATGTACAAGGCATTGTTAGTTGATGAATAAAACGATGAAACAAACCCTGATTTCAGAGAGCTAAGTTAGGACATATTTTAAAATGTACATGGAATTGTGTTTTATTATGTGCACTATACCTCTGTGTTCTCAAATTTCTCTATTGGACCAAGGTGAAGGAGACATGAATGTAAAAGACTGAGAGAAGGCAGACATAGGGAGAAGGAGTAGGAAGTAAGGAGGAATGGAGGAGGACTTTTAGGGACAAAGGCAAAGATAACTATAGCAAAGGAAGGAGGAGGAAAAAGAAAGGGAACACATATTCATTGCGTTTTACTGGACTTCTCATATCCTCACAACCTCTCTCATTTATTAATGAATAACACGAACAAGCTTATTATTAAACTTCTGGAACGTCTACAGCATAGCAACTGCCCTCCTTATTATTATACCTGCCTTTGCAACACTAAAAGCAAAGACCTTCAGAAACCCTCAAAAGGTTCCCCACTATCCTTTCCCAATTTTAGGCCCCATTCACCTCTCTCTGCCTTCCTACCTCTCATTGAAACCTTCTCTTCCAGTGTCTTCTGAGAGAAGAGATTCAGCAGAATGGGGAGGGAGTGTTGTTGAAACCCCCAGTAAAAATTTAGGTTTAATTTTCATATAGAAATGCTCCTAAAATAGAATGAAAAAATCATTTATGTTACTAACTCTATAGTTCAACAACCTCATGAAGTTAAAATTAACTGGGTTGTCGATAGGATGTGCCAGAGTGAGAAAGTAAGTTCCTAGTTTCAAATAATTAATAGGAATTTTAACTAGACTGTACACCCTTTGTTAGACACAGAAAACCTGAAGATCATTCTTCACCTAAAATATAAACATGGTAATACTATTGGTGGACATAATGGTTCCAAGATGAAAAAAACAAAAACAAAAAACCAAACTACTCAGCTACTGGTAGTGGGATTAGGTGCTTTTTTATTTTTCATCTTAAATAAATGAGGGAAATGAGGGAAACTATATTTACTAAGTACTACTAAACCAGTTTGACTGTGACATTTAGTTCTTAATACTCTACAATATGACATTATGAAAAAATTTTTTTTTAGATTGTGGTTTTAACACTTCACAAGTAGTTGCTTTTCCTGTTAACTTCAGACAACGCTGCTTAAACTTGAGCTAAATATCTGGAGGAAGTGCTACCACAATTTTAACTTTCTTATTTCCATTTGAGCAAGACTACTCTCAGCTTTTCTCTATTAGGAAAGTAGCATATGTTCGTTTACGGTTCTCTTTCTAACCTAATGGAAGTGAAAACTAATTATAGTAAAATAATCAAACGATGAAAACTGAGACAGAGAAAAAGAGGAATACTGTGCCATCAGTACTAGCAAAAAACTTACAGGAGGCTTAAAACTTTCTTTGGCTTTTGTTCAGCACCTGAAGTCAAGAAACTCATAGTGATCAAGGTCTCCTGTCTTTTTCTACAAGATTCTTGCCCATAACATGCAGCTGAAATGCAACTTTTGTTATATTCCTGATTCAGCACAGGAGAACACAAACATATTCTAAGTGATAAAGACAATCTTTCCCTCCCCAATGGGCCGTAAGTCCAGAAAAACAAGTTACCTCACTTATGAACAATGCTATTTAAGACTCTATGATGCAACAATATTGCATTACTATTTTCTATAAAAATGTATTCTTTTAGTCAGAGTCATAGCTCAAATGTTCAGCAAGGTTCTAAAAATCTAGTTTTTTTCTTTATCTTTCAAACTCAACTTAGGACAAAGAAAATTGTATTTTCATTTCATACAGTAAACAGTCCCTAGAAACTATAAATCTCTACTAATTGGCATCTTTGCAATTATGTAAACCTTAATGCATAGGGATAACTTTGAAGTACTGCAAGATGTTTAAATCTGATGTAATAAAGAACTTCAGAGTTAAAGTATTATTAAAATAAACTAAGTAGAACTAGAATAGGAATTTGGAGTACCTAAGAGCACTGATACTTAGAAACTGAGAACCAATTTCACTTGGGGCAACAAACACACAATACAATCCACAGATGACATTTTATATAATTGTACACCTGAAACACATATAATTTTATTAACCAATGTCACCCCAATAAATTTAATAAAAATAAAATTAAACTTTTAATGCAAAAAAGGAAATTGAGAACCAGAGAGGAAATATATTGTTTTAGCATTGATATATTTATAATTTCAAGGTGCTTAGATATCTGTGTGTAAAATCAGGCCTTGCCTTAGGATTTGATAGAATCAGTAGTTGCTTATTTGGTTTTTATAGTGTTATTATTAAAAGAAAATGAAAACCCACATAAAAACTTGTCACCCAAATTCTTCTTCAGAGACAAAAATGGTAAAATGATACCTTGTTGCCTTTTATGTATTTAGTTGAGGTTCAATTATGCCTATAATTCTATAAGTAAATTAATTCTATTATTTTTAGTTAAAATGTAAATACCCTATAAAAGAGAAAACTCATTAAACTATGTAATGGATTCAAACCTTACATAGGCATGTAATGTGAAAATCATATAGGAACACTGTCCTTGAAAATCTCTTTGGAAAGTACAACCAAGACTGGAGACCAATAAGCCACTTCTTAGTAAGCCTAAAGCAGTTATTTTATCCTCCAGCATTACAGCAGATGACTTTATTTGGTTGGCACTAGTTGGGTAATTGGCTTATGTTTAGGAGCCTTGGAGAAAAAAAAAATGCATGTCCTTAACACCTGAAATTCCCTCAGAATGGTGAGATGCTCACTTTATGAGAACCAAGCAGGAATTCAGGCCAATGGATAACAGAGCAGATTTATTTCTTATTTCATACTCACTTGGGGGCATATGCTCTTTTGAGTGAGATGTTAGGCAGAACTGCCTATGATATTTACATTAAAATAGTTTCTGCCTCACATTTTAAAATGTTTGATGATGCCCTGGATGGTGTGGCTCAGGGGATAGGTGCCAGTCTGTGAACCCAAAGCTCGCTGGTTCGATTCCCAGCCAGGGCACACAACCAGGTTGCAAGCCAGGTCTCCAGCCAGGTCCATAGCTGGAGGCAGGTGAAAGGCAACCATATGTTGATGCTTCTCTCCCTCTCTTCCTTCCTCCCTGCCCTTCTCTCTGAAAATAATGAATAAAATCTTTTTAAAAAATTGCTTCTGAAAACAGTAAAAGCACATTTTAGATGGTAAATAACTTACCCGAAGAGGACATATTAAGGCAAGTGGTCAAGAGGTATTACCTTCAAAGAACAATAAAGAAACTGTAAATACTTTTTTTAAAGGTTTTATTTATTACTTCCAGAGACAGAGGAAGGGAGAGAGGCAGAGAGGGAAAGAAACATCAACATGTGGTTGCCTTTCACCTGCCTCCAGCCATGGACCTGGCTTGCAACCTGATTATGTGCCCTGGCTGGGGAATTAACTGTAAATAATTTTTTTTTAATTTTTTAATAAAAATAAAAGTTTGATGAGCAAGAATAGTTACATTTGCATAAGTTAAATTTATGAATAATAAAACTCCATTATAGGGACTTTTTCCTTAATAGCAGGTTGTGGTCGTATTAGGGCACAAGAGAAAAGAATAGGCTCTGTACCTGTCAGCCAGGAAGGATTCCATAGAGGTGGGACGGGGAAGGCCCACCAACAAAGTTTTGCCTACTTCAAAAATTTGTTTAGAGTATATATATGCAGATGCTACATACAACTGTAAGCTATAATGGCTTATTAACCATCACCTCCTATTCTCAACCTGACAGATTACTGACAATTTACTATCCTTTCCCTTCCCTTTTGCAAACAGTAACTATTAGTGTCAAAGTGTCATCTCTTATTTTTCTATTTCTAGTTCAAGATGAGATCCAATTTAAAGTAACTTAGAGACAAGAACATCACATTTTCAAATCTGAGAGCTGTCTTGTGACTTTTCTACTGAGCATTGCCAGCAAGCACTAGCTATCTTTATCTCTGCTAAAAACATCTCAAGCGGAGGAGTCCTAGTCCTATCACTACTATTAAAAATCTGAAATCACCAAATTTTATAAAGGCAGTTTACAGATTCTAAATTGGTTGACCCAAATGGCAAAATAAAGCTGTTGGAAATGGAAACAAGTATTTTCATGAATTTACAAACTATCTATTACAAGTTCTTTTGGCTAGGAATTCAGTTTTCCAAGTCCTGAGATATATATTAAGTAGAGTCTTGTTTATGCACAAAATAGATCAAGAGAATTATTGTGGCTTCAAATCTAGGAAGGAGATGGATGAGAGAAAGGGGAAAGCACAGTTGAGGGGGTCATTTCATGGCCACACACTGCACCACATCTGTGCCTGAGATTTCACCAATGTTTCTGTACCTCAGTCCAGACTGCGAGAGAATGTGGATGGCTGTGCTCACTTAAGAATGATGACTGGGAATACAACTAACTGGAAATACATGGCCTGTTGATACCAACCAAGTATTATCTTTAGCATGAAAACCCCAGTAATGGAATAACAGATTATTATTTGAACTGCTAGTCTTCAGCTATAGCACTAACGAAGGTTCTGTAAACAACTATAAAGCAACTCTTCTTTTATGAAAAAAAAATTTAGTTTTTCGGGTCTCATTTATATGATATCCCTTTTCATTATATTTGCATATACTTCTTTAATTTAAATATACTTCTTCATGAATCAGACTGAAGTGTTTTAGGGGGCCAATGATGATCATTGAGAAAGAATGAAAGGATTGTATTTAATGTTTAGGCTTTTGATTTCTCTGTCAACTTAGTTGTTAAGTGTAAGAAAGTTATAAATTTATCATTTTAGTTGTGCCACTCTACTTTTTGTGTAAACATTTGTCCAAGGACTCTTGGGACAACTCCAGCACATTACATCAGGTGTTTTGCTACAATGATTAAATTAAAACAGGAGTCCTTGGTAGCACTCTTCTGACTTTAACTTCTGAAAAATAAATGAAATGTTAACCACGTATATGACAAACTAATATAAATTTTAATAACATACACTCAGTTTGCAGTGTGCATCATTTTAAATTGAAATATAAAAATAGACATTTTACCATTTCTTCTTTCTAAGAACTCAGCATTTACCAGCACAAATACTTGTGCCATTAACATGTAACCATTGAGCCAAAGGAGGGATTTTTGAGTACAATAAAAAAGTGGTAGAAATTTCTGTAACATAAGGAATCAAAGTTCCATCACAAAAATTCTCCATGTCATAGGACAACAATAGGACCCATAATCAATATAAATAATATAAAATATTTCAATAACATAGTAATGATTGTTTAAAAATTCTGGGATCTCTCCCATCTAAAACTATGTCATAATTCCTGAAGTATTTTAAAATTCACTAAAAAATTCCAACAGACCATTGAGAAATGATCTTTTAAATAGTAGTAGTAAGAAAAAGGCCATAGACCTGTGGTACAAATTAATCAAATTAGGACAATCTAGTAGATAATTTCCCAAGCATCTAATGTTTTTATGCTCCCGAGCTTATGCAAACCATTCAGAATACTGATGTCGAATATATGAATGCTTAGCTAGGTAAATACTCCAATATTTCTAGTTTCTCCCGAGAAAGAGGAAGATTCTGGGGCGTAACATCTATTTTGTTTAATATACTGTACAAAGTACATAGGAAATCTACCACACATTATACATTTGTAAGTATTTAAATTTAAACCCATTTGGAAAGAATTTTTCTAACATGTTTTAAATCAATTATAGACAAAAATCATAAAAGCCTGCTAAAGTACTAGGAAGAGGACAGCCTGGCAACTCAGAACCTTTTTAAACAACAGCCATTCCACTGTAATCAAAACACCACCACCATTACCACCAGCTGTGGCCCTGTTTCCACTCACACTAGAAAAGGCTACGTGGGGAGACTAGATTTCTACCCTTGCCAGGTTATAACAAGGTACCCTCAACTTCTGCCAGGGTAGTGACAGAAGGTCGAGTATGGAGTGACGGGAGTTGTGAGAGGGGGAGTAATGCTCCTCACCTACCACTGCTGGCAATATTAGTGGAGGAGATGAATGAACATCCACTCACAAGCAATAAGCAGCCCTCCTTTCTTGCCTGCTTGGGTGGTGTTGGAAGAGGTCTAGGAGAGAGTCAGAACTTTCAACATAGCCCATATATTAAGAAAGAGGAAACTTGAAAAAAAAAAAAAGAAGTTTCTACTCTCAAGAACCTAGAGAAAGAAAAGCAATATAAACTGAGAAGTAGAAGAAAAGGAATAAATGACAAAAGTTCAGTTAAACTGAAAACAATAACAATAGAAAAATTTTGAAATTAAGTGCTAGCTCTTTGGGAAAAAAATTCAAAAACCTGCAGTTCTTTGGGCTCTATTCTCCTTTTCCCTAGACTTTCTTTTCCCTTCATTTATGTTGTCCCTATTCTGTTCAATGTTTATTCACTATCAACAACTGTCTCTCAATATGGAACACTACCCTAGAAAGACACTGGAAAGTCAGTTTTGTAAGTTCATAAAGCTATACTGCTCCAGCCTCTTCAGGTCTTCTTACAGTGGACTGCTTTTGTACTCACCTACTTCTGCAATGAGCAAAATTCTCCCCAACTGCAGCTACTTTTTGCACATAGCTGTGCCATATTTTCAAAATATCTGTTGGCTATTTCAGCATTTTCCTCTTCTTAGGTCTATCAGACACCGCTCCATTGCTTCCTTTTGTATCTGCAGCCCAGGCATTGATACCATACAGGTCTAGACCTAACTTCCTTCACTCCTTCCACAATTGATAATATTGACCAAAGCTTTTATACAATCTCTCCTACCTTAGCATCCGGGATAATATCCCATTTTCAGGTTTCATCCTCTGTTTCTGCCCACTCACTATCAATCTCCTATATGGATTCTTCTTTCTCTGCTATTTTGTTTTAAATAGATGTCTCCAATGTTCCATTCACTATCAGTCTTCTTACTGTACACACATCTTCTCCCTGGGTGATCTCACATGTGCATAACTTCAACACTGAACACTGATCAAAGCAGCAATTACATCTCCGTCCCTTTTTCTGAATGAGGCCCATTTATTCAGCTCCATAACATATTACACCTTAATATCTGACAGCCATGCTGAATTCAACACATTAAAAGCCAAATATATCACTTTCCCCCTCCCCATCCCCACCTGTCTGAGAGCTCCTTGAGAGTAAGGCCATTGCCTGGCAAAACTCTAAATGAAAATAAGAATTTGATTTGGAGTCTGTATGGATTAAAAAAGGGTATTCTATCCTTCATTCTTAAAATAAATGAAAGAAAGAATGAAAACCCTTGTCTCCACATTCAATCATTTATACACTGTGGTTCAAAGGAGTGAAAAAAATGTATTTACAAGGTTCAAAAAGCTTGATGCAATATTTTTGCTCTCAACATTCACTGAAACAATGACAAGAAGAATGCCATTCAAAAATGGCATCTCATGGAATGTAAAGTACAGCACAGGGAACACTGTCAACAGTATTTCAGTCACTGTGTATGGTGTCAGATGGGTACAAGACTTACTGGGGTGATCACTTTGCAAGGTATATAATGTCTAATCACTGTGTTGTACACCTGAATCTAATATAATAGTATGCCAACCTAATTGAAAAATACATTAAATAAGTAAAAGTAAAAGAAAGCAAAATGGGCCCTTTTCTCTTGGACAAAGGACCCCACTTCCCAGACTTGGGCTGACATAAGGACGGGCTGCTTTCAGGGTGAGAGGCCTGGTCCCTATCACTACAGGGGCTCCTCCACGCAAAGCCTGAGATAGTTTTCATCAAAAGAGGGGAAAGTAAAGTCCACAGTTCTCATTCAAAACACGACAAAACAAAATGTTCTTCATTGTATGTTCAGTCATATTCAAAAGGGAAAAAAAAAAACCCTGTGTAGTTTGTAATTTCACAATACAAGCTCCCAGGAGAGCAAATAAGCTTTTAGAAAAAAATGTTTGAATTATTTAAAAAGTGAGAGGAGGACCTCATTTAATCTTTTGTCTTCTAAGATCACCATAATCTCTACAATACTTTGAAAACAACTTTGCACATCAGGGTAGGAAAAGTCAGTATCAAAAAGGCAAGTAGATAGCACAGTGGATAAGGTGCCGGCCTGCGAACCCAAAGGTCACAGGTTCGATTCCCCAGCCAGGGCACATAACCAGGTTGCAAACCAGGTCTCCAGTCAGGTCTGTGGCTGGAGGCAGGTGAAATGCAACCATACATTAATGTCTCTCTCCCTCTCTGCCTCTCTCCCTTCCCCTCTTTCTAAAAATAATGAAATAAAAAATCTTAAAACCTTTAAAAAAAAAAAAAAAGGCAAGTAGATACGTATTATTTATGTTAACATACTATATAATAATATATATTGATATATATTGAAGTCAGTTATATACTAATATATATATATATTTAAACAAAACAGAACTGAAAGGAAGTTAACTTACATAAAACTTAAATTTTTAAATTTCATCTTTATTGTATTTTTTTTCCATTGCCATTTAGTCCCTGTATATCTCCCCTGCCCCAGCAATCACCATGTCCATGAGTCCTTTAACAAAATTTTTTTACAAGAAAATTGCACTATAGGAATTAAATATTAAAATAAACATAAATACCTGGAGAAGAAGAAGTAAATAAAACTGTATGTTTGGCTGACTTGAAACCGAGGTTATAGATTTTAAAGACATTTTCAAATGAAATTCATAAATAAAAGTATTATAAAATACAGCAAACAAAAACAAGAATAAAGGAAAGGTGGTAAGTACAGGAAAAACTGATTTTTAAAACTGTGTATCTGAAATAAAAATATTGGCCAATTCAATGAAAAAGCCTAACTGGTTATCAAGTACCTAACTTAACTACTTTTTCAATTTTTAACAGGTTGTGAGGCATGTCACGACCATGCTCTAATCACATGACAGCCAGTGAAGGGTGGAACTTCAAATCCAAAAGTGTTCAAATATAGCAATAACAGGGTGGGTGTTGTTATTGCTATATTTGAACACTTTCCAACTGGGGGGTGTTCAAGGGAGGTGTTCAAGGACTGATTGACGGTGCTATCACTAACTGAGGTGGTCTGTCTGCAACAGTACCTATTACGCAACAGTAAACACATTCTCAACCTAGAAAAGACACGTGGAATTTTCCTTTTTTTAAAACTTTTTAAAATTAATTATTTTTATAGAGGGGGGAAGGAAGCGAGGCAGCCTGTGGGACAACTTCAAGCATTCCAACGTTTGCACCACAGAGGCACCAGACGAAGAAGAGCAAGGAACTGGAAATATATTTTAAAAAATAATAAAAGAAAACTTCCCTAATTTGGTTATGGAAATAAACATTCAAGTCCAGAAAGCACAGAGATTCCCAAACAAGACTGACACCAAGAGGCCCATTCCAAGATAAATAATAATTAAAATGCCAAAGGTTAAAAAGAGAATCTTAAAAGCAACAAGAAAAAACAAATTAGTTACCCCTACAGCAGAGTTCCCATAGATTGTCAGCTGACTTCTCAAAAGAAGTTCTGCAGACTAGAAGGGATTGGCAGGAAATATTCAAAGTCATGAAAAGCAGGGACCTACAGCCAAGATTGCTCTCCCCAGCAAAGATACCATTTAGAATATAAAGGCAGATAAAGAGCTTCCCAGACAAGGAAAAAAATAAGAGTTCATCATCACCAAACCATTATATGCAATTTTAAAGGGAACTTAAGAAAAAGATCAAAACTACTAACAATAAAATGGCAAAAATACATATGTATCAACAATTGAATCTAAAAAACAAACTAAGCAAACAAGAAGAACAGAGATAGCATCATGGATACAGAAAATGTTTTGATGGTTGCCAGATGGGAGGGGAGTGTAGGGGAATGGATGAAGTACTGGGGGGATTAAGAAGTACAAATAGGTAATTACAGAATAGCCATGGGGATGTACAGTATGGTATGGGAAATGGAGTAGCCAAAGAACTTGTATGCATGACCTGTGGACATGAACAATGGTGAAGGACTAGGGGCTGCTGGATGGAGGGGGACAAAGGGGGAAAATCAGGACAACTGTAAGGGCATAATCAATAAAACAGAATTTTAAAAAAGTTTGTTGAAATGTTTTCAGTTGCATTTTTCAGAAATGTCATTTGATATTAACTACTAAAAGAATATATGGGAACAAATATATACAGGAACCCATCTATATCAGTGTACCAACTGGTGTTGTTGTGAGAGGCTGCATTTGGCTTCAGTAAATTTGTTTTGAAGACTCTTTCAATGCCTTTGCCCATCTCATGATGGAAGATTTACAAGCAAACATGCCTCACTATGCTGCTTGTTCATTGGTTTTTGACCAAAAACATCATGACCTTCATTCTCCATCCTCCATATTCACCTGATCTCTCTCTAATGACATTTTTTGTGTTTCCCTGGGAAATGTTTTGCCAATGTGGAAGAGGTGAAACAAGAAATAACAAAAGCACTAAAAGGCATCAAAATCAATTAATTCACAAACTGTTTTGAGCAGTGGAAAAAATGCCTTGATAGGTGTGGTGCATCAAATGGAGAATACTTTGAAGGTGACTGAATTTTAAACATGTAGGAATAAATACACAATTTTTTATAAATAAATTCAGTTTTTTGCCTCCCCACCCCCTCCAGTATAATAAGCAGCCTCCAAGATGGCCACAGTGATCCCTGCCTCCTGTTATACACACCTTTGTGTAGTTCCTTCCCATATTGTATCAGGGTGTGTAATCAGCAGAGTGGTGACATCTTACTTCCAAGATAAAAGACTACTCCCCCAGCACCCACTTTGGACCATTTGTCCTGATGAAAGCCCACTGCCATGTCAGGAGGACCTCCATGTGGTAAGAAACTGAAGCTTCCAGCCAACAGTCATATGAGTTAGCCTAGAAGTAGATCTACAGTTCAACCAAGCCTTTATTGAACTACAGCTCCAGCTGCTATTTTGACTAAATCCCATGAGAGACTTAAGCCAGAACCTCCCAGGTAAACCACTCTCAATTCACAATCCTTAGAAACTGTGTGAGATAATAAATGTTTGTTTTCAGCTGATATGTTTTGCAGTCATTTGTTATACAGTGATAACAAATACACTAATGCCTGAAAATGTAAGAGCTATTTGGTGACCTTGAGAATGAGAATCACAATTACAAGGATGGAAAAGGTATCATTATTAATATACTTCAACATCAGCTCTGGACTAACTAAAGTTTCTTGTTAGAGGGAGAACTTTACTAATTTCAGTCACATAGTAAAGTTTTCTGGTATTTGTAGCCAAACACATTCCTAACGGACCCACTCAACAATTCCAAAGAGAGGTTACTTTTTTTTTTTTTTTTTTTTTTAAGATTTTTTTTATTATTTTCAGAGAGAAAGGCAGGGGGGGAGGAAGAAAGGAAGAGAAGCATCAATGTATGGTTGTCTTTCACCTGCCTCCAGCTATGGAGCTGGCGGGAGACCGGGCTTGCAACCTGGTTATGTGCCCTGGGTGGGAATCGAACCAGCAACCTTTGGGTTCGCAGGTCAGTGTCAATCCACTGGGCCACACCAGCCAGGGTGAGAGGTTACTTTTATTTAAAGGTCTGCTTCTGCTCAGAAGGTCATGTCTCTTATCTTCTGGAATCCAGCTGTTTATTTCCTGACCCAGAAAAAATGCCCAGGCTGTCCTGCAGGCACTCATGGCATTAAGAGGTAATGGCCTGGATTATTCCCTTCATTCAGCTGGCAATTACAATTTCTTCAGTAAAATGCCTATTTCTTAAAATATGTCTCCCTCTGACATCCTTTTTAAAAATTAATTTGGCTGTACCCCAAAACACAGAGGATTCAGGAATGTATTCTAAACAGCCAGATTATATAATCCATAGGATTCTAGAACATGTTTCAGCCAAAGAGCAGGAACTGGCTGTCTCTAACCTGACTGGAACACAGAGAAAGGGAGGCTTCAGCTAAAAAACTCCTTTCTTAAAAACCCCACATTCCCCCTCCTAAATGCCAAGTCTCCCTCTAGATGCCAAAAGATGCCAAAACTGTAACACATAACAGAAGAAAAGTTTCATTTGGCACAAAAATAAAAGTAATTTAGATCCAGTGACCTTGCTTTGTTTTTTCATTCCAAGTGTACAACTGTTCAGAGATAGAGGCAACATGGCCCAGAAGAGGAAGAAAAATGACAGGAAATCCTGATCCACACTTGTCCAAAATCATCAAACAATCTAGGCAACTGGTATTCACTCGTATAGCTTTTAAGTTGTCAGCAATTCCTGGCAAATGTAATAGAAAGTAACTTTGGCAACTCTGAGCTTTAAAAGGTTTAGTGTTCTCACCAGTCTTTTGCCCTTAGAAAAGAAGGTAGGGTGGGGAGAACCTAACTAAAAGGACACTTAGCCAGAAAAATAAACCTTCTGCTCTAAAAGATAACATGATCCAAGATAGCAAGAATATTATTATTTGAGGAAACACCAAATTGAGTATAGAGTTTTCCAAAATGCATCAAATGTATATATACGTAATGACTTCTAAACATTTAACCAAACCAAGGAAGCCATTTCTTAAAATTTCTAGGATCTCTGAAGGCAAATGAAATATGCTCCTAGATTCTAATAGTATAGCTTAATCGAAAATAGTCAAAGAGGCACATTTCATAGAAATGTGATAGGTACTATTCCAATGATCAGTAAGTAAACTTGCTTATAATATTTAATCAATTGCTGGTGTTCAAAATGAATATAACATGAATTGATAAAACACGGTCACTTCTAAAACAGCTCTGCATATACAAAGGCAGAACAGGCAGGCAAAGTTTGAAACATTAGTTCCCATCTCACAGAGACCTATATAGCACTTCTGAGGTTATGCTCAGAGAAGCTGTCATATTTATGCATAACTTTGCATGGAATTTAGGATTAAATTAAGTTCTAATTTTTATTCTACCTTTTGCTGCTCTCCCAGCCCTCCCAATAACAGACAATAACTTATTGTTTTAAAATTTACTTATGATAATATTCCCCCGATCTTTCTGAAACTTGAGTATTTCTTCCATTCACAGGAAGACAGGGAAGACCGTAACAATGAAAGTGAACTCCACCAGAGGTAAGACAATGTGTGTAAACTCAGGGACTTCCCCCTTCCACACCATGGTAATCTTCGACTTAACTTTGATCAAATCACCCTTTAAGTTCTCAGCCTGAAAGCGCCAAAGCTAGGCCTCTGTTAAGCACTGTACATTAATAAACAACAACAACATGCATATGCATTTATATTGAAAAATATCACCTAATCTGCAGAAAAAACCACACCACTAAATATTAAAAAGGATATGTTGAAGATTTTTTCCTTAAAAGATTCCAAAACATGTAAAATGATACTTCTGAGACATAGTATAAGAAATGTTGTAATAGCATTTTTAAACTAATGCTTCACAAGTGCATTCTTGATCCATAAATCCCATCTATGCCTAAGCTCTTTTATTGAAAGGGCCTGTTTATAAAGCTTTACAGTTTCTAATTGGAGTGGGAGAGATCTGACCTGCCAAGTCTTCTTTCCCATGGGAGAAGATACAGTATCCCTTTTCTATGGATTAGTTTAGTACTGTGGAGTTTACAAAGATTCTAGGAAAGTACACGTGTAAAAAAATAGCAATGACAGCAAACTAATCTCTTTTAGAGGGAA
Source organism: Noctilio leporinus (assembly GCA_004026585.1). Lineage (NCBI taxonomy): Eukaryota > Metazoa > Chordata > Mammalia > Chiroptera > Noctilionidae > Noctilio > Noctilio leporinus. The sequence goes on from PVIW01000501.1 coordinate 365,020, forward strand.
AATCCCTTAAAGGCAAAGACAATTCCCTTCTTCATTTACCTTTTTAGGTCAGAAAAATTAGGCCATTAATAACTATAATTAGTACAGCATCTGTAGGATGCTCCACTCTAACTACATAGAATAATTTAATATTATTTAAATTATTAAATGTGATCAGAACTGATTGTGTAATGGAGCCACTAGTGAGACCCAGAAAATCTGTCACTGGAACACAGGAATTTTCTCCCCAAGACAAGTGACCAAGAAAATCAGAAATAATCACATTTTCCCTGCCCCCCACCCTTAAATTTATGCCTTTCAGTATCTCAAGAGGGAAATTACACACTACTCTCTAACTTCCCTCTCAGTCTTTCTTTCAGGATAGGCTGACTTCAAATCAAACAAATTTAAATGATTAATTCATAAATGGATATAAACCTTGATTCAATCTGTGATTGATATTGCTATAATAACAAAAAGTTAACATTTTTTAAAAAAATGCATTTCAACTCTTAGAAATAAATATCATGACTCAGTGTGGTGCGGGCAGGTGTGCTTATACATCACCCATCATGAAATGGGCAAACGTGTTGAAAGAGTCTTTAAAAATTTTCAATGAAGCCAAATGTAGCCTCTTACAACACTGCCAGCTGGTTCACTGACAGAAATGGATTCCTAGAACACTCACCTAGTAGGGGAGCCTGTATAAGGTGCCCGCTCTCCAGAAGATAATCCAGTTTCTTGGGGTCCCCTTGAAAGTGTTTTTATTTCCTTATTTGGCTTTTTTGGAAAATGAAAATTTCCCACACAAAAGACTAGAATATCTAATAAATAGACTACCATTAAATGTCAAGTTACTAGAACTGTTTGTGATTAATTTTCTAAATTCTATTCTTCAGTAATATTTTATAATTCATAGCAGCCTTGTCTGGTTCCTTATATTGAGTTTGATGACCACAGAGCCAATAGAACAACTTGTGAACTTTTATTTATTTTTCATTTTAAGTTCATTGCAACTTATTTAGCTCTGCAAAAACACATGCTGAAACATTGCCAGAGATTGACTAGTTAAATACCATGGAGGTTAGCATTGCAGAAGCAGTCAAACCCAGAGCAAAAAAATGTCCTTGAGTTTAAGCCTGAATTAAGTAAGGGTGATAAGGGTGATAGCCTAAAGCCAACAACTCTAGAAGATTGGCCTGCTTCCCCACATGGAGAAAAATGTTCATGTTCAGAGTAATCAACAAGAATATGACAGTCAAATTATAAAATAAAATCTTTGATAAAAAAAAATATCATGACTTAGGTGTATCTGTCTGATTTTAAAGCACTAAAAAATTTTTCTAATTTAAAGTTCCCTTAGAAAGAAGGAATAATGGACTAACTAATATAGAGATTGGTGGACCACATGAGTCCACAGATTAAATCTGAATGAGAGGCAATTTTATATAAGGGAAAAAAAAAAAGCCTTCACAAGTAATACTTCTGTGTGCTCTTAGTTTTTTCATCAAGTGCAACATATATGTTTCCTTTCACATAAGAAATTGTGTTATTTGAATAAGTCATGTGACGTAACTGGGGTAGTTAGTCACCCTCATATTTACCCTAACCACTTCTCCTGCTACTAAATTCTTAATCAGCCAAACTTAAAATTTTACATTTATTTTCAATATCTGTCTCCTTCAGTCTCCAAATTTAATAGCTCATTAACTCTTTATAATTCTATATTCCTATGATTTCTTATTTTCACACATCTGTTACCTTTACTTTCATAAGGTTACAGTTTCCTTAACTGTAGGCATATTTGAGAATTCTTATCATTATTGGTGTTCTTACAGGTTTATAAAAATATTATTTTCCCTTAATGTTGTTATTTATTATGCTGCTTCTTAGCTTTTAAAGAATGAATGCTATTATTTAGGTTTTTTTCTTTTCCTACTTCCATTTACTCAAACTTTAGGGATCTGATTCTTTTTATTATTCAATTTTGAAAGAAACAATAATTCACTGTGCTTTAAAAAATTAAAATAATTTAGTTTTAAAAACCATTTAATTGTTCCTCTCACATATTCCCATTTATTTAATTTTGAAGACATGGGGAGGAAACTCTGAAGCAAAGTTGTTCTTTCTAGTTTCAAAAATGGAATAAATAAAACAAGATTATTGTGCCTCACAGAGACAAGTCAAAAAGTAAACTACACGTGTACTCAGTTGTAGAGAAGGCTCTGGATCGCACACTTGTCTTTCAGACATTTGTAGACATAGTATTCTCAATGTCATAAAGTACTAGCCATTTATTAAAGACAAAAATACAAAACTTAAAAATACGACTTATTTTCTTTAAAATATCATGACATTTTTTACCTATTATAACACAAAATTCTATAAATAATTATACCAACATTGTTGAAGGCTTTTTACAAAGATTTAAAGTCCTTTTAGTCTAATGTAAGGTAAGAACCTGAAGTAGCTAAGACTGAGAATTGCCCCCTAAATTTTGAAAGATACCCCAATGGAAGGTAAAGTTATGAAACAAATATAAAACTCTAGAAATCCTGGTTTTGTATTCAAATGAATTCTCTCAAACTAATATTCTTATTAATCCATATCTTAGTTCCCATATCTTGATCTTTAGCTTACTAATATATCCATAAACTAATAATAAAAAGACACAAACATACAATTTCTACCCACATTTCTTTCTCCCTAGAGCCTTAGCTCTAGCTTCCTAATGGTGGGAGAAGTGCACACAAGCCTATTTGGGACACATAGATTTAAGTCACTGAGACGTTTTTCTCTTGGGGGGTGTGGGATTACTCTCTCTTTCTTCTATAGCAAGGTAAGTAAGGGAAGCATGTGAATCCCTCTGGAATAGGAGGAGAAAGGGATCCAGTCTATTTCCCTTAGGAAAATTTGAGTAACCAAGATCTGGACATGTTATCATAGTACTGATATCATCGGATGGTGTTTAAATTTAATAAAAGATGAAACCAAAGAAACCAACTAGATAATCTATTTTCAGGAATGTCTGATGCAAAGTGAAGAAAAGGAACTCAGCTTGAAGGAGACGATGATTGATGAAAAACAATGGCAAGAGACTAATGAACAAACAAGCAAAACAGAACCAGAACCATGGAAATACGGAACAGACTTTCAGTGTGCAGAGGGGAAGGGGAAGGGAGAGAAGGCAGCAAAGAAAGAGAACATTTTAGTCAGGGAACCAGCATGGATCACCCATGGACATGGACAACAGGTGGGATTGACTGTAGGAGGGGCAATGGGAAGGATGGATAAGGGGATGGGAGATGGGACGAATGTAATACAACAATAAAATTAAATTTTTTAAAAAAGGAAAGCAAGCCCTAGCTGGTGGCGTGGTGGATAAGGCACCAGCCTGAGAACCCAAAGGTCGCTGGTTCGATTCCCAGCCAGGGCAACATAATCAGGTTGCAAGCCAGGTCTCCAGCCAGGTCTGTAGCTGGAGGCAGGTAAAAGGCAACCATACACTGATGTCTCTCTCCCTCTCTTCTTCTCTCCCTCCCCCTCTCTGAAAGATAATAAATAAAATCTTAAAAAAAAAAAAAAGAAAGCAATGGCAAAGTACTTAATAGCAAAATGAACCCCTGCCCCCAATTTACCAGTTATTTAACTTTAGGAATATGATGGAATACATTAAATGCTTATTCTTAAGGAAATCTATCTAGAACAACCAAACCATCACATTCAATGAAAAGAAGACCCAAAACCAAGATAAAAGAAATGGTTCTTAGGAAATCTATCTAAAACGGCCAAATCATTAGAACCAATTAAAAAGACCCAAAACTTAACAAGGTCAAATTAACAGCATGATACAACTCTAAATTGATTCAAGTCTAAGGAACAAGTATTAAAACCACCGAAGGGGAAGAGAGGCTGCAAGGGGTCCAAAAGACAGATAAAAGGGTGGAAGCTCCTAAACCACTTGAGTATGAAATATAAATATTTTTAAATATAAAAAGAAATAATCACTGCCCTCAAAATGAATACATTGCAATGGTGAAAGATAGCGCTCAACTAAAAGCTTGAGAGAGTCCAGGCAGAGAAAGACTGATTAGCCAGGGTCAGGTGTCAATGCAGGCTTGCAATACAGAAAAATCACATTTGAAGTTTTGTGACAGAAATGCCAGAAGGCAAAAGACACATGAAGCTCTGGAAAAAAAGATGTAAAGGCCTATCATCATCTCATTATCTCCTTGGATATGGTTATTCTGGTGCAATATTAACAAAATTAATTATGTTTCCTAAGGCAGGTTCATTTAAAATGTATTTGTTTTTGCCGGCCTGTGAACCCAAAGGTCACTGGTTCGATTCCCAGCCAGGGCAACATAACCAGGTTGCAAGCCAGGTCTCCAGCCAGATCCATAGCTGGAGGCAGGTGAAAGGCAACCATACATTGATGTTTCTCTCTCTCTCTGCCTCTCTCCCTTCCCCTCTCTCTCTGAAAAATAATAAAATCTTTAAAAGTAAATAAATAAATAAATAAAATGTATTTGTTTTAACCCTTCATTCTTTTTTTTTTTAAGGTTTTATTTATTATTTTTTTAGAGAGAGGGGAAGGGAGAGAGGCAGAGAGGGAGAGAGACATCAATGTATGGTTGCCTTTCACCTACCTCCAGCTATGGACCTGGCTGGAGACCTGGCTTGCAACCTGGTTATGTGCCCTGGCTGGGAATCGAACCAGCAACCTTTGGGTTCGCAGGCCAGAGCCTTATCCACTGCACCACCAGCCAGGGCTAATCCTTCATTCTAATATCATTTAATTTAGTTGTTTTCCTGATGAATAAAGATCATATAACTCCAAGAGCCTGCAGTCTGGATGTCCCCTTGTCCTGCAGTCCTTATTACTCAACAAAATAACCTGAACCCCAGGGTCTGCCCACTTACCCTTCCCCCTGCCCCAAAGATCTAGTCTATCTGGGCACAAAGGAATTGTATCACCTTCACTGCTGATTCTTCTGCACTGTAGCACAGGTCCTTGAGCCCTCATCAAAGTCTCCCTTGCACAGTGTCCACTCCACTCTCATCTTCCAAGGCATCACTAATATGCAGCCAAGATTACAAATCTTTTATGGACATTTTGGAGTTAAAAGATAAGACTTTACAATATAGGGAGAGAAAATTTCCCTAAAAACGGTGCTAAATATGGCTGTCCTCCGAATTAAAAGAAAATGAGAACACTGTAAGTACTTCAAAGGTATCCATTTCATTGGACCCATCATTCCAATGGCTCTATGCCTATCTTCTTATCATCCCCCTCACTAGACTTTTCCATTTACTTCCATTGTTTGTGAGCCCTCAAATCTTGAAAGGCTCTATCTCCACCTCCCAACTGCTCCCATCTTGATTCTTCACTAGAGCAATTTATTTTTGCTACTACCTCCTACCAGATCAGCCTAAAGTGCTATTCTTTTCACAGCCCCAATCCACCCATCAAGATGTCTTCCTAAATAGCATTAACAGACACAATATAGGTTTGCCAGATATTCTTTGCTTGCTTCTCCAAATTGTCTCTTTGACCTCTTTGCTTTGTGCTTCAAAATACTTCTATGGACACTATCATTGCGGTTCCCTTGCCACCTGGCTTATAATTAGGTTCTTCTACTGGGAGGCACTAACAGATTGAAGGACAGGAGGAAGAGGCCAATGTGTTGATTCCTCCTCTTCCCTCCCAGCCAGGCTGAGGGCTAGCAGTGAGTATATTCCTCTACCAAAGGCCACAGTTCCCACTGGGCAGGCAACCTTCTCCCAAACCTTGCTCCTTGAAATTTACAGCTGTTACTAGTTAAAAATGCTTTTTATCCTTGGTTGGTTTTCCCTTAAGTCCACCCACACCTTCATTAAGTCTCTTCAGGCGCCCCAATTTAAGTGTGCATCCATTTCCTGCCAGGATCCTGGCTGATTTAGCAAGGAGGATAAAAACCTAATTAAAAATTATATTGACATCCTTGGATTACATACAAAAAATAAAATACAATACAAAACTCAATTGTTCTAAGAAAGAACAATCAGAGAATAAAAGTTCTTGCAAACTAAAAGTGACTACTGAATAAACATGTAAACAGGAACACTATAGAATAGAAGCAGGCTGAAGAGTGAATTTGTAATTTGAAAGATAAATTGAGGAAGCTCTCCAAGGCATAGAGTAAAAGACAAAAATGAAAGGACATATGGGAAAAGATTAAGATGGTGATTTAAATACTTACATAACAACAGGTCTAAATGGACAGATGTAACGGTGATAATGAAAGAAAAGAAGTAATAGAATAAGTTGGGATTCAAATTTTTATATTGAAAGAGCCCAAGTGTACAAAAGATAAATGGGGAGAGACACACACTCTGACATATACCAATAAATTATGGCAAAATGTTAGTATATGAATCTAGGTAAAGAACATATGGTATGTACCGTATTATTCTTTGAACTGTTTAAGAGGTTAAAAAACTGTAGAACATAACTCATAAGGCTCCCAGAGAGAGGTAAAACAAACAAAATCAAATTTTATTTAAAAAAAAAATGAGGTTCAGACTGTTGTAACACTTCTCACCATGAACACTAGATGCTAGAAAATATTTTAACAGTCTTCACATTTCCGAGAGAAAATTATTTTAATCTAGAATTCTAGTGAACTATAATGAAACCTGAGGACAAAGTAAAAATCCTTTCAAATACTCAAGGACCAGAAGGCTTAATTCCCACACACTCTTTTCCCCCACACACACTTTTTAGGGGGGGAAATACTGTGTTTATGTAATCTAAACAACATAGAAACAAAACACAAACGAAAAACTAGTTGAAACTGTGTCTTCGTTACTATCATGCTAGTCTAAGCATTATATCGTTATTGCTGAAACACTGCAACAGCCTTTCCACTGTTGTACTCCTCCCACAGATTCCCACACAGGAGCCAATGTGACTTTATAATTTAATGATCCCTTTTATTTACTTTTTATTGTTACATAGGTAATATATTCACACTGAAAAAAATACATTTAATGATTTAAAATGGAAGGCACAAAAAGGCTTTACATCTGAGACCCAGACAATGGGGTCCCTACGTTTTATAGGGCCCACTGGAGGCCTCTTCCAGCTGCACCTCTTTGATAGGTGGAGAGTCCACAGAGCCAAAGGCACGTACCCATCCAGACCATGTCCTTGAACCCTGGAAGTCTCTGCCAAATGGGCTGAGCCCAGGCTCAAGGCCTGCACTTTGGGTGCCCTCCCTTTGGTGGAATACAGGGACCACTGACACACCTGTCCAGGAGGTGGGCAAGTGGTAGCTATATGTGGTGTGTGCAGAATCCTGACTGATGTGAGAGCAGTGGGTGGGGGTGGGGGTTGGAGGGGGCTGGGGGGGGCCATTCTTCATTAATAGGATTGAGAGAAGGCTCAGTTGAAGTGGGAGAACAGGGTGAACAGGCCACATGCTGTCCAGGGCCCATCATGATCAGAGTGGGCCTGGGAAAAGCCTCAGTCACACCTCTGCCCCCAGTCAAAAACCTTCCCAAGAGACAACTATTGTTTCTAACACAAAAGTCATCATTTAAAATCATAAATCTAATCATGTAATTTCTAACCTAAAATATTTTAGTGGCCCTCCATCACTGTTAAGACAAAATCCAAAATGGCCAATGTGGTGCTTCTCAGATTATAATGTACACAAGTCACCTGGGGATTCAAGTCTGATTTAGGAGGACTGGCCTGAGATCCTGTGTTTCTAACAACCTTCTATGTGATATAGATGCTGCTGGTCTACAGGCCACAACTTGAGAGGGCCTGTAGAGATTAATCTTCCTTTTGAAGCTAGGATTTCAGCTACTCCAGCTAGGGAAAGAGACATTCCTCTTGGCCAACCCATCTCATTAAAAAAGCTGCAACAGCTGGTCTAGGCAGATGGGGGGAGGGGTTGTAGGCAGAAATTGTGAAGCAATAGTAACAGCTAACATTTACTTATTAATTTCCCAAATATTTATTGGACATCTGTTTGTATGTGCTAGCACTGGCCTGGAGAGCCCAACAATGAACAAGAAAAAGTCTTCACCTTTATGGAACAGATAGAATCAGAAATGAATAAATAACAGTATCAGGTAGTGTTTGAAGCTAAGAAGAAAATCAAGATAAGGAACTAGAAAGTAAGAAGAGATGTTATTTTAGATACCTGAGGCATGTACGAGGAAAAATTTATTTGTTTTTTTTTGTTTGTTTGTTTGCCATAAGTACTAAGGCAGACATTGTACTGAGAACCTTAAAGAGAGCAAGACATTATTATTTTATTGATAAGAGACGCAATTGACTTATTCTACAGGTGATAAAACTGAAGCTTACAGAAGCTTGTTAACTAAGCAGAACAAGGATATGGGCCCTGGTAACCTGGCTAGTAACAATTTCTGAATTAGATTTTGCTGAGGGAGAAACACAACCCTAATATCTTGGTGGCTCACAGGGATGTAGCGCTTATGTTAACATGACGGCTGGGGCTCTATTGTGCTTTCCTGAGCTACCTGTGTCTTAATATCTTGAAGTAAGACTTGACCTTTTAACCTCTAAAAGTGGACTTTACAGTACATGATGATAAATGTCATATATACTTTAAGTACCAACATCTAGACATACCACAAAAACGATCAGCCGACCAAGAAAGATAAGCTAATGCTGAATCAACAAAATTTTCCCTTTGTTTTTTAATCTGTTGGTTTAAAACTCCCAAATTTCAATCACTTAAATTCTTCTTGAAAGTTTAGGGGAAATATATGCATAGGTCATTCTAGTTTTAGCAATGGTTCTTAATCTTATGGAGTTACAGTATCTTTTAAAGTCTGATAAAACTTGGGCGATCTCCCAAGAAAAATGTGCAATGTCTACACAATTTCACGTTCAATTTAAGGGCACACAGCCTCCCAGAAAAGCCATAGTCCTTTATCTGAGACTTTAAATTGTAGCATCTGCCAAAATAAATTTCTGCTCTGAAAATGTCCTTCTATTCCCTGGTGAACATAGTGACCTTCTTTTACTAATTATTTCATTTAATTAAAAGACAGTTAACTCTAATTATTAGCATAGTAGAAACAGTTTTATTATCTAAAACAGTTTTGTAGCAAAAAGGAATAAGGGCCTAGACTAGTTTGCTGTTAAGAACTATTTATTTTGGCTTCCCTAAAGACAGGTTTTATTTATTGACTACCTGTGTGTGAATTACTCATCAATACTTTTATTCTAAAGTGGCTGGTTTTTCCTCTATTCGCAGTAACTTAGAACAACTATAATGTTGAACACAATTCTGGTTCTTGAGAAAAACAAGTATACCTATATATCAGGATAATTTACAGTTATGTATACTTGTATTTCTCAAGAACCAGAATTTGTGTGTGTGTGTGTGTGTGTGTGTGTCCTATCATATATGATTTTAGAGTAAGGTAAACTTGCTCCCTCCTCCCCCAAATTCAGAAGCATATGATTTTAAGGATCTGTGTAATTTTTTAGTTACATAGTGTATTATTGACCTTACTCTATTTTTCATAAACAGAATATGAAACTCCTAAAATGTAAAATGACGTAATGTTGCAAGTAAGCAAGTAAAACAGTAACTTTTGATACTTGATGCCCATGTTTCATTATACAACTGAATCATAACCCAGTACAGTTCTCATTAACACAACATACCTACATTACCATATAGTTAATACAAGAGCTGTAAGGATGCTTAAATATAGTATACCTGAACAAGGTCAGTTATGTTTATACTTAACCTACATTATCTCATTATCTTAAAAGAGCTAAGACAATATGATAGTTGACTACAGAATCATTAAAAATAATAAGCATTTTATTTCAGTATTCAATACAAATAGGAATATTTGAATTGAACATAGTAACAATTATAAATAGGTGAATTTATATTATTGACATTCAACAGGATCAATAATGAAATATTCTTTAGTTTTGAGGGGCAGTATAGTGTTGAGATCACTAGTCCAAATGCCTGAGTTTGAATCTTAGCTCTTTCACCCACATTTAGCTAAGTTAGATAACCTCTCTGTGCTTCAGTTTCCTCTTTATTAAATGGATGAGTTAACGGATGAGTGCAAGTGGGAGCTTAGAATGACATCTGGGGAAAAAAATCCCAGCACTGGAATATAAGCTTTATGAGGGTAGAGATTTTCATCTCTTTGTCTGCTTATATGTGCAGTACCTAGAACAATGCCTAAAGATAATGGGTACATGATGAATATTTGTGGAATTAGACTGATACCATTTTCATTAATATGGTGATTATTGTATAGATGGAAAAATTGAACCAGTTAAGCTCTGCTATTTAAACTTGGAAACCTTCCTGTTCCCTCTAAACTTCCTCATTTAAGGTAAAAACGGAAGCATACGCATTTTTAAGTTGCACTCTCAATTCTTCTAGGGCCCATCGCACCAAAATATAATTGATGAACTAGATTTGAGTTGAACAAGGGTGCCATCTAGTGCTCATAAAAGCTACAACAAGCTGAGAATTCAGAGTAAATTTTCATTCAGTGTGATAAAGAAAAAATGCAGAATTCGTTAGGAAGAAAATCTGTTTTATCAACAGCCAAAGTCTTGAAAGAAAGGCGTTTCATAAGTAAATTAAAGAACTGCAGCTTTTAACATCAGTACATACTTGCATTAGAAGAAACTTATTTCAGAGATTATACTGAAGTTCTTATCATAGGTCATTCTGTTATGAATAGAAAGTGGTGTATTGTGCTTATTTTCTTTTTAGTAAGATGTTCTGGTCTTATTAGGAAATACAGAAGTACCCATTATAAAAATTTTGGAAAAGTGTAGAAAAATACAAACCACAGTCCAGAGATGAACAGTTAGCATTTGGAAATTATATGTATTTCCTAGATTTAAAATATACATTGGGAAAAATAACTTTAACCAATATTTGACCAAGATATTAAAAACAAAATATGAGAAAATAAATGACATATATGAGGTATATTGAGGTCTGTTCAGAAAGATACTTACTGAAGAAGATACAAGAAACATTGTATGTACAAAGGAGAATGACACCTCAGTCCCCTGCAAAATAGGCACTTTAGGACCTCACACAGTTCTCCCAGCATCTCTTTCAACTGTTCAAAACATTCTGCACAATTCTTTGCTGGAATCACTATCTGCTGCACCAGCATACTTTCCTGAATCTCATCGAGAGCTGAAATCTCTTCCCTTTCAAAGGTGATTTTAGTTTTGGGAAAATCTAGAAGTCACAGAGCGCCATCTGGACTGTATGAGGGCTGAGTCACCTCGGTGATTTGACATTTCACCATAAACCTCTGCATAAGACCTGACACATGAGGGCATTGTCGTGATGAAGCTGCCAATCACCAGATGCCCACAGCCATTTTCGTCAGATTGCATCTCTCAACGTTGCAGGTAGTGCTCCTTATTGTTTGGCCTGGAGAAGCATACTCATGGACAACACCTTCCCAAGCAAAAAACACAGTTAACATGGTCTTGACCTTGCTGCAACTTTGCTGCACCTTCTTCAGGCGTGAAGAACCAGACAACTCCCATTGGGATGACTGGGCCTTTATTTCCAGATCATAGCCGCAGACCCACTATTCATCTCTGGTTATAACCTTCTCGAGGAAATCTAGTTCATTGGTAGCAGTTTGAATCAAGTCATTAACAACTGTAGCATGATGTTCCTTCTGCTTTGGTAGTAGAAGCTGCAGAATGAATTTTGCCAGGACTTATTTCATGCCAAGATCCTGTGTCAAAATCTCAGACGCAGCAGTTTTTGGAATCTCCAGATCTGCTTCTAGTTCTTGCACTGTCAGCTGCTGATCATTGTGGATTGCAGCCCACAGGTGTTCAACATTCTCAGGTGCTCTGCTTGTTGCGGCCTTCCACAACGTGGATCGCTTTCTACAGATTCTCAACCATCCTTGCAGCGTTTGTGCCACATTTTTGTGCTACTCCTAATGAATTGTCCCCAAAAGCATTCTGAATCATCCAAATAGTTTCTATGGAGGAATGTTCAGGCTTAATACAAAATTTGATGCACATTTGTTGCTCTACATGCCCATTTCGAATGCAAATGGCCATACAGTATACATGATTGCTCAATGGTGTCTACTACCCCCACTGACTAGTATTGTGAAACTATCATTATTTACACATGCAGATTTCAGTCCACTCTCCTTGGCTGCCAGGTTACACTGATGCCGTGCAAACCCTTATTATATTAACAATGGCTGGGCTTTTCCTAGGGAAACACTATATATATACATAGTACATATATACAAGAATTTTCCTAGCCTCAATTTAACATTGCACTAAGTGGGGTAAAAAAATTTTTAAATTTCTATCAGATAACTAATCACTTTGGCCTGGGTGTATAATAGCCAAAATCCATAATGACTGGGGCTTAAATAAAAAAATACATAAATTGTTTCATCTGTTCCCATTCATATACCATTAAGTTGATAGTAAAGTATACCAATTTGAGTTTGGGAGATTTGAATAAAAATTTGGATTTGCAATAGCATTTAACCTTATTCATTATTCATTTTGATCATACTTAAAAAGTTTTGGGCTTTCTTTTTAATATATATTTTCCCTCAAATCATAGAGCTGAGATTTGATTCACAGCTCATTTAGATAACTACTGTAGAAAAGAAAGCTGTTGACTATTTCTTTTTTTTTTTTAAGGAGTTTTTTTTAAGATTTTATTATTTTTAGAGAGAGAGGAAGAGAGAGAGGCAGAGGGAGAGAGACATCAATGTATGGTTGCCTTTAACCTGCCTCCAACTAAGGACCTGGCTGGAGACCTGGCTTGCAACCTGGTTATGTGCCCTGGCTGGGAATTGAACCAGCGACCTTTGGGTTCCCAGGCCAGTGCCTTATCCACTGTGCCACCAGCAAGGGCTGCTGACTATTTCTTACCTTTTGGAAAAATGCTATTTCACTGTTAGTACCAAGAATGTATAGTATAAAATTTCCTAGGATCACACAGGAATAATAGGGGAGCAGCAGGGTCATGGGGGAAGGTAGAAAAGAAAGGGTCAAAAAGCTGCTAGAGGCAGGTGGGCTGGCCTCTTTAACTGAACCTTGGTGGGCCCCAGCCAGTGAGGCAGCAGGGCCTGGGGAAGGGTACCCATTAGCCAGGCTAATGCAAGGTTCCTTTATCTGGAGATTTGTTGCAAGGTGGGGAAGGAACAGAGCCTGGGCTCATATTATCATTTGCTGGACCACACTCCCTTCTAGACATTAACTAGGTTCCTGGGCACACAACTCTTCACAGTAAGCAAGGAGGCCCACTCTGCCCAACCTCTAGTTTCGGGTGATATGCTGCTTTTAAAATGATTCCCAATGATCCCTCCCTTCTGGTATTTGTTCCATGTGTAATACACTCCCCTTGAGGATGGGCTGGACCCAGTGACTTGCTTCTAATGAACAGACTAAGGCAAAAGTGATGGCATGTCTCTCCCAAGGTTACCTTCTAGAAGGCTGTGACTACCATTTTGTTGGGACCCTTTAGTCCCTGGCTCTTCTCAGGTGCTTTCTTTGGAAAAGCAAGTATAGAAGCCCACATGGCAAGGAACTGAGGATAGCCTCCAGTCAACTACCAGCAGGGAATTAAGAATCTCAATCCCACAGCCCTCAAGATACTGAATCCTGCCAACAACTATGTGATTTTGAAAACAAATCCTTCCCCATTTGAGCCTTCAGACCACAGCCTGCCATCTTAATTGCAGCTTCATGAGAGACCCCAAAGCACAGGTTCTACCTAAGCCATAGCCATACTCATGCTGCACAGAAATTGTGGGGTAACAAATGTGTATTGTTTTAAAACAGCAAATTTGTTATGGAGCAACAGATAACTAATGCAATTCTTAAACAAAGAAAAGCTGCTTAAGACCCCTTGAGAGTCTTTCTGTCTCTGGCTTGTGGCAGACTACCTAGTTACCACCAGGACTTTATCCTTAGCACAACAGGGTACTTCTCTCATGGGTTTACAGATTGGGTTATCCTCAGTTCACCTGCCTGATCAGAGGCTTCTTTCTATATCTTAACATATGAATAAATAACAAGGCATTTGGGAAAACTTCTAGCTTCATGCTTCAGTGACCAGACCTGCTTGGAATCTAAGTGCCTATGTGGTTTCTAAGATAAACCACTCATCTTGACTATGTTGTATTAATTTTATTGCCTTTGTAGCTTCTATTTATTATATATATATAGATGGTACTAAAATATTTCAGTGTTTTAATGTATTGCTGTGCCAATAAATGCTGGCTAAACATCTGCCCTAGTTTATGCTTAAGTTAATTAATTCACCAGACAGACTCAAGATCCCACCTAGCTCTAATTCCTTTCAATGAGATTTATAATGTAATTAATGTTAATTTTACAACTTCTCTCAGCCCTCTCAATCTTTAAGTTATGATGGTATTACCACATGGAAACCACCAAGCTGGAACTGTTTTATTTTTAATGCCCAACACTATAGTGAGAAAGAGTTTTGATAAAAGTCATAGTTACATGTTCATACATGCACTGACAGATGGTGAAAGGAAAATAAAAGAGGGCCACAGAAAGGAAACAAAGATGAGGCCAAAACTCAGTCTGCAGGAAAGTACAGCAGAGCATTAATTACTTCCAGCCAGTCATCAGAGGTTTGGTTTGGGCATGTTGGGATAGAAACAGTGTATACTTGCATAAACACATAGATGAGTTGAAAGAGGAAAGTTATTTATTACATTAAAACTTATTTGCTCCATTAAACTGCCTTCATTGTCCTAATCCATCCTGACCTTCCTTTGCTCTGAATAACTATAACACTCCATATATATTTTTCCACATTGATTTTAAGTCATTTTCAAAAATAAAACAAGTTCATTACAAAACAAAAAACAAAACAAAACAAAAAAACCCAGATCGGCTATTATAGGAAAACAGATTAGTGGTTAAGACCGTAGAATTAGCAGTCAGACATGCCTCCTGACTCCCAGTATTCACTACTTAAATTGCTTAAATCTGTTTTTCTCATCTATAACGTGTAAAACTCACAAAACTGCTGTAGGTAAAAAATAAGGTATTGCAGGCAAATGGGCCTTCAAAGAAAATGCATAGTTTGTATAAATTCTACCAGAATATGGATGTAAACCCCAAATACACCAAGAATTGGCGTTTGCAGATCTGGCATGACCCCGACAGTGTCACCTCCAGCCGCACCCCCTTTAGATCTGAAGGCCACAGAAAGTAGCGCCTAGGCTGGCTGCAAGTACTTTTTCTTAATGAGAAAGCCTAGCTTCTGAGAAGTCCCTATTTCCTTAGCTACATAAACTAAAAGCTTACAGTGAGTGGTTGCATTCATATTTGTGTATTTGTTTTGTTTTGTTAAGATAGCTCACTCAAAACCCTTAACCCACCTGAAATTTTGCAAATGTTATATGTAAAATGCTTATAAAATGCCAGGCATATAGTAATAATTCAATAAAGTTAATACTTAGTCATGATTATTATTATTAAAATTTTTAATCTCCAATATTTCTACCTCTCAAAGAGAATTATGGCTAATATTTTGATACATGTATGTTTCCTGACTTTTTGCCCTCTCTATAAAAATATATGTAATTGGCATATTACTTTAAAAGTTGCTTTTCCACTTACATATGTAATTTTCTTTTCTTATAAATATATTTTAAAACAATTTTAGTAACTGTATAATAGTCCTTTTGCATATGTACCATGATTTAATTAATTCATAATAAAATTGGATATTTAATTACCTACTTATATATAAAAATATATACGGATAACACATTTATATATAGCAGTATAGTAATTATCATCACACTGAAATCTGTTTTCAGATGATTTTCTAAATATAGAATTACTATGTACACACTCCCCCACCAATAGACTGTTGTCAACTTATTACCATTTCTAGTCACAGTCTTAATTTTTCTTCTTCTAAGTCATTGCAAAAGTCTTAAGGGTAGTGGTTGTCTTCTACTTCTTTTTATATTCTTCATAGTGCCAAAGCAGTGTCAGGCACAAAGGAATATTTTAAATGAATTCTTACTTTAAAAAACTACTCATTTTAACCTTAAATGCAGAGGGAAGTCAACTGGAGGTGCGGTGGGGTTCAGTGAAATAAAAAACAAAACCCTGTGATTAAATGTTTTAACAAAGGAAAAGAAAATTAACCATAGCTTATTTTCATTCCCATCAACAAAAAGCATTTAATATAAATATGAAGTACCAAATGACAGCATATTTATCTCAAGGTTTCACGTGACATTTTAATACACAGTTTCTTCCAAATTTGAAGAAAGCATCATCAAAGGCAAGTGTTGATTGGAATCAGGCACCTCTTGGTCTGAATAATTACCACTAAGGAGATAATAAAATGCACCAAAAGGAATAAAATAATAAAATCAAAATTAAAATACCCACTGATTGTTGGAAAAGCCAAATACAACTCTAGCTTGGAGTCAAGTTTTTGTTTAGAAAGTTATTTTTATATATTAAACTGGAAAAAGAAAGGGGCTTGCCTGACATTAGTACAGCCCCAATTGTGTAAGATTTGCTTACATCAGCATCTAAGAAAGATGAACTAAGCTTTTACGCAGTATTTAGCAAAAAAGCAAATGTAATCATTTGTCATAACCTTAACTAATGAAAAAGTATAGAATTAAATTTTCCATCTTCTTTGACAAGGTTTGTTGTCAAAATCACTTTGTTTCATCATGTACCAGATTTTTAATGCAAATGCCATAGATATCAAAACTCTGAACAAATAGTAGGTAAAAATATACAAAATTGGACTATTATGAGCTTGAAAATATTTTCTACTTAACGATATAGTTATAACAGGATTTACAATTAGAAAATATCAATGAAGTATTTTAAAATATTTCAACAATTGTTAAAGCACACAGTTTAAAAATCGGGTAAAATCTTTAAATTATTATATAACAAGTTAGTTCACAATTTAAGGAAATCAAGATTAAAATGTCAAAATTGATCAGATAAATGTTGAATTATGGAAAGAAAAAAAGCACTTTTCTACACTGTTTAAACACAATCAATTTATGTTTCTAATGTTAATTTTCCATAACTGGAAGCATGCACAGGAAATGTACAAATGAAAAAATGATTTCTACATGAGCTCAATGTAGGATACACACCAGGGTTGATTTCTAAAAAGACAATTGAAGCCCATTTTCTTTTTAGCTGTAAACAACTTGCTGTAATGCAATACCTTATTTTGGGAAATTTCAAACATTCACAATCCACAGGAAAAATACTCAACACTCCTACACTATTTTTTAAGACCACAATAGTTCAGTCTTTCAGCTACAAAGCCAGAAGCCAGTTATAAAACCAGTACTTTTCCACTAGAGTTACTTGTAGGGCAGGGAAGGGGATGTTCAGCATTGCTAACGTTAGGGTCTAAAATAAGATCATTGCAAGAAGTTACTACAACACTTACCCTGCCAGCACTGTCATGGCAACAATGAACTAGCTAGGAGAATGCTCTTTTAACATTCAGAGCTAATCTTGACTCTATTACTCATGGAAATATACCAATTTTTTTTCTTTTTTAAAGATTTTATTTATTATTCTGAGAGAGAGGGAAAGGGAGAGAGGCAGAGAGAGAGAAAGACATCAATGTGTGGTTGCCTTTCACCTGCCTCCAGCTAAGGACCTGGCTGGAGACCTGGCTTGCAACCTGGTTATATGCCCTGGCTGGGGAATCAAACCAGCAACCTTTGGATTTGTAGGATGGTGCCTTATCTACTGTGTCACCAGCCAGGACCCAAATTTTCTTTTAGGCGGTTCACTAAAGAAATCATCTTACTTAGTAAATCTCATAATGTAAAGATAAGCCTTTTGAATACCAGACTTCTAAGGTCACAATGCAGAGCCATCTTGCAATCAGCTGAAATTTATAATGACAACATAATGAAAATTAACACACCACAGTGAAAGGTGAAGACAAGACAGGATTCAAATGCAATTGCAAGATGGATGAGGGTTTGAATAAGAATTTGATGTGCAATTTAATAATATCTGAGATTGTGGTTTCCCCTTGAAAGATCAAAGTTTCACATTTTATTCTGAAGGAAAAATAATTTCAAAAAGGAAGTAATATATAGTTTCACTATTAGGAGACTTATATTACATTTTTATTCACATAGTGCAGTATAATGTTGAAACTTATGGACTATGGAGTCTCATAGCCTGGTTTTGAAATTCAGCTCCTCTTCCTAGCAGTGATATCTTGGGCAAGTTATTTAACCTATGTGGGCCTTGTTATTTTTTTTTTTTTTCTGATACATAAAATGGAGATAATAATACTTTTATGTTGGCACCCGGAAGCCTGAATTAATATATGAAAAAGGCTAAAACTAGTTTCACATGCAGAATGCCTGTTCTTAGTACATTCTAAAGTATACATTCTCCAAAGCAAAAATATTATGAGACTGCTGAAGCCAATTCAGGATACCCTGGTTCCACTGTCATGGCAGATTGTAATCAGATTATATAGGGGCAGTCAGAGAAGCTCAGGAGGAGTCCCAAAGACACCTGTCACACAAGCAAATTCAAGAAATCAAACATGGCACAATATTTCTTCAAGCTCTGTTACTACTTCTGGGGTATCTTTTTGACAATGTAATCTTTGCTTAGTTACTTTATTCTTAATCACCAAACTGTCTAGGCTGGGTCAGTTATTTGGCAAGAGTGAAAGGACTGCTTTAGGCCTTTCTGCTTAATATGTCGGAGTCACAACTGGGGGAAACAGAGTAGGAACACTGACAGTACAGCTCTATCTCCTTAGTAGATCCTCAAAGCAAGCAATCTTTGTGGTAGGTAACTTGCCTGAAGTATCAGACATGAACCAGCCAGGCACAGAGGATTCAGTTACTTACTGACAACACTGGTCTCCAATCCATCATTTGCTTTCCTGTCTTATGTGTCCCTGAAAGTGTATTTGAAAGTCAGGCTTTCATAAGTGGACTTAATAGACTAGCATGATGCCAAGGGAGAAATCCAGTTCCCAGAGAACTAAAACAAGTGTTATAATATCCTTAATTTGGTTCCTAGAGGTGCTATTTCCTCTAGAGTGCTATTCCCTAGGGTCAGGGAACCTGGAAAGTAGGTGAAAGCTTTCCCCATTGCCCAGGGACTTAGGGGTACCCTAAAAAGCACGTGAGTAGTTTTGTGTCATTATACTGTGTGAGCAGAACATGATACTAACTGTTAATGTTCATTGAGTGCTTACTGGGTTCAAGTATTACACATGTTACCTCATTTAATCCTCACAAATTCTGTGAGGGAACATACTGAAGGTGGTTACGTAACCTGCCCAAGGTCATAGGGTTTGGCAGAACAGAATTTAAAGCCCATGATTTTGACCATTATCATCCAATGGCATCCAGGTACTCCTGACCACTTGGATGGCATATGTAGCTGCCTGCCGCTGCCATGCTGATATATCAGAATGGTGCTGGATTCCAAGGAAGGTATAGATGCTATAGATGTGCCACCAACCCTGGCAAAGCTCTAAGCAAGTCCAACACTTACCCTGGGGCAAAAGGCTGGTTAGAAGAATCCTATGATAAAGTGGGACATTCTCATCAATCAGTTAATATATACAAATTTTGTGTACAAAAGGCAATTAGGGGTGTTAATACATGTAGATAAAAAGTATGCCATGTATGAAAATCAATTACATAAAAATCCTAAACTTTAATCATAAAAATCTGAAAGTAATGCTACTTTGGAGTTTGACTCTTTAGGTAAATTACCCAGATCAAGTTCAACATCTTCTTCTTCATCATCACCAGTATTTGTTGAGCACTTACTATGCACCAGGCCCGCTTCTACATGCTTTTCATGTTATTTGATTCTCAAAACTACCCTATTAGTATTATTATCCTGATTTTACAGATTAAGTTCCAAAGAAATTATTCATAATTAAATTTGTACACTATACTGAAATTTATAAAATGATTTAGCCATATGATCTCCTTTAATTTTTATAATCACATGCCACGGTAGATGGAAAATGTAAGTTTCATCTATTTTAAGTAGAATAATTATATAATTAAGTAAAATTTACATCCTTTCCTTTGACATGTCAAAATAGATTAGCATAGTGTAGGCATATATAGTAGGCAAACAAATATCTAATGAATGAAATGTTAAATAATTCACTAGGTTGAATGGTAAAATCTATACTGGTTCAATAAAATTTTAATTATTTCTTATATTCATAACCTCAGTTATCAAAAAAAAGTAAACTTTGGTTATATTTAATAATTTCAGCCTGCCAATGTAGGCATTACTTGAGAAAGTAGGCACACCTTAATTTGGTGAGGTTAAATATGTCCTTCAGTGCCACTGAACATATCACTCTGACACTATTTTGCAAGGCTTGGTCTTTATCACATGATCGGAAGAATTTCTTGCTCTGTTTAGGCTATGAATAGCATTTGAAAAATTACTCAGTTATAATTATAGACAGCTAACACCTGCCAACTTGCTAGAAAATGAAATCATGTAAAATTTAAAGACGTGTATGCAAGGCTTGTCAAACACAGAAGTATCCAAACAGCAAATGCTCACTTTTAGTGGGGTAAACTAAGATTCTAATTAGACTTTACTGAATATTACATATAGAATTGACAAATGATCTTAGCTAATTTCTTTAAAAGCATATATATATATATATATATATTACCTTGTCGATTTAAACAATGAAGTTAAAAAACCAAATACTATTTAATGAGTATTTATATATGAAAGCTGATTTGAGTAATATAACTCACAAAACTCATATCATTAATTTTATTTCCATTTAGCACAATTTAAAAGCTTAGGAAGCTGTTTTAAGATAATTTTATAACTTAATAATTTATAAATATATAAAAACCTTTCCCTTTTTAAGTTAAAATAGGGTATGATTTAAATAAAATATGAATCTAAAAGTGTATAATTTTTCTAAGGTAATTCAAAATTTCACTGCAACCTAATCAGATTTTTCTATAAATAGTTATGTAAAAGAGATTAGAGCACAAGAAGACAGCTAATTTTCATGTTGCCAAATTTCATGAGTCTTTTTCCTTATAAATTGAAACATCACAAACTGTGATAGTCTATTAATAATACTCAGGAATTTAACAATAAAAATGCCAACTGACAAAATCCAATATATGGTCCTAATTGTTATCCTACAAAAAATCCCTAAATACTTCTCATTTATAAACCAAATAATAACTATGTCAGAGGAACAATTTTAAAATTAATCACTCTGGGTTTCTTTCTTTTTCATGCTATAGATCATTTGGGACACTGTTCAAAGAATAAAATATTTAAAATTTGAAAACTTAAGAAGAGAGTATGCCTGTTAATGTCAATCCTTTTGAAAAGTCAGAACAAAGGAAGAAGACAGGCTGTATTTATGTTGTAAAGAAGACACTCAGGGTAGATAGTGCAGATATGATTCATCCTATAAGCCGGTGGGTTTTTTTAAAAAAATGCTCTCGTTCTCAAACCATTTTAAAATAAATAAATAAAGATTTGGCCCTGGCTGATGGCACAGTGGATGGGTGCCAGCCTGCGAACCCAAAGATCACTAGTTCAATTCCCAGGGCACATACCCAGGTTGCAAGCCGACTAGTCTCCAGCCAGGTCTGTAGCTGGAGGCAGGTGAAAGGCAACCATACATTGATGTTTCTCTCCCTTTCTGCCTCTCTCCCTTCCCCTCTCTGGAAATAATATATAAAATCTTTAAAAATTTATAAAAAATTAAAGGTTTACCTCAATTTCTTCACATCTTCCATTCAAAGAAGCCCAGACAACCTGCAGGTAAACAATATTCTTCTCTGAGCTCCAAAGTAAGGAAAGATAGTGGTCAAAGAGGAATGAAAGAAAGCATGGAGTAGAGAACTAAGTTCAGAGTTCTCAGTGTGTCAATAAAATAAAGGCCAGAAAATAGTGGATATAAAAAAAAATGAATCTTAGTGTAAATACTTGAAGAGGAATTCCATATTTGCTGTAATCTAAGAGTCAGCAGTGAATATTTGACATGCACTGCCTTAAACTTTGGGCTTTGACTAGACATGGTAGTAAAAAAGCAATCAAAACAAGCATTTAAAAACCTGCTTACAGAATGTCCCTAATATGTTATAATTTATAACATCATTATAATTATTTCTAATCAAATAGAATCGAAATTATTACTAGACTGAAACAATGTATTATCTAAGTAGATATAAGAACAGTTTTAATAGCAGCTGCTGACTAAACCTGATTGCCTTCTGCCCCTTTCTTCCTCACCAACAGAAATTCTTTGTTCAAGTGATAGGGCTCTCCCGGCTCTCATTGGCTGAATTGGGAGTAGTGTGAATCAAGAGTAGTAATGCCCCGCGGCATGTGACCCATTACTGGTCAACAGGAACTAAAAAGAAGTCTGCTTCAGAGTTTCTAGGAGAAACTATACTTCTCTGATAGACACATAGGAAGGAAATTCTTCCTAGTGGCAGACAGTCATGATGCCTGTACCTGCTGCCCCAATTTTGCAACCATGAGCAGAGACAGCACTTGCTATGTTGAGGAAAAAGAAACAACAACAACAAAAAAAAAAAAAATAGGAGCAAAAAGGTAATGTAGTTCAGTTAATTAATGAATTGCCCAACCTCCAGACTTACTGGGTTAGCCAAAAAGTTCATTTGGTTTTTTCTGTACCGCTTAGTTGTCTTTAACTTCATTCAAAATAATTTTGTTAGATTGTATTTTGACAGCTGTCATATCAACGTGCATTTAAAAGAATTTATCAAAATTGGTGCATTTTTGTGTAGCCATTTGAATTTTGAAAATGGAAGAAAATGTACATTTTTGGTATATTATGCTTTATTGCAAGGAAGGTAAAAATGCAACTGAAACGCAGAGAAAGGTTTGTGCAATTATATGGACTGATCTAATGTGTCAAAAAGTGGTTTATGAAGTTTCATGCTGGGGATTTCTTCTGGGTAATGCTCCACAGTTGGGTAGACCAGTTGAAGTTCAAATCGGATCATTAATTGAGAGCAATCAATGTTATAACACACTGTAGATGGCCAACATACTGAAAATCTACAAATCAATAAAATTATTAGTGAAAATGAAAAATATGACTTATTTTACAGAAAAAAATTATATGAACTTTTCGGCAACCCAATATCATACAAAAGAATGATCCTCTTATTGTTAAACGTACATACCATGTATTTCCCAATTGAACACCCACTGGATACTCCAACTGCAACTCTAACAACTATAAATGTACACCATACCCAACAGCTTAAGTTTCATTTCTCACTGGGGTATAACAATCACTTCATTGAATAAAAGTCTTCTTCATCACACTTAAATACTGTGTTACTTGGTCTCAATTTTCTCAAGCCAAATTACATTCAGATGAAACTGAAAATGATCAAATGATCATTCTTGGTAACTGTACTTGGCTATTTCGACTACTCATGATTTCTTCTTTTCAAATCTTCACCTAACGGTATGTTCATTGATAAGAGAGAGAGAGAGACATTGATTGGTTGCCTCCCATATGTTCTCCAACCAGGGATCAAACCAGCAACCTTTCGGCATATGGGACAATCTTCAAACTAATGAGCCTCCAGGCCAGGGCATAATCTTTTGATGAATATACATACACATCATTTTCTCCCTAAGAACATGCATAATAAAGACTATATAGTTTACCAATAGACTCTATTAGTATATTGGACCAATGTATTACTACTGTTCCTTTGTTTAGGGAATCAAGTATATCAAAAAGGTATTATGAGGTTAAATTTTTTAAAAATTAAATTAAATTAACCCTCTTATGAAAATAGAAGACTTTCCGCAAAAGCACAAAACAAATCTTACTGATCTTCCAGTCCTGAGTACACTGCCTGGCACAGAATAATTCTCAGAAGTGTGTTGAACAGACTTAAGTATGTTGATGTGAAACCAATAGAGAACGGGAATAAAAACAGAGAATGGTACCTGTGTGTGTGTGTGTGTGTGTGTGTGTGTGTAACAGATTCAGCCATTTTAAGTTGAATCCATCCTACCTTTTCTTTCCATCCCTCTCTTCCTAACTATAGTCATCTGAGCTGACCTATAGGGTTAAGGATCTTCAGAAACACTTGCAGGAATTGCAAAGGCAGTTTATCTTTTGCTGCTTTACTAATGAATAACAAAAAGCATTATGAGTGCTACTTTTAATTATTTGGTTTCCTATGTGAGTTTGAGAGCGGTGGGAGTGAGGCTAGGATGGTAAGTGGAAGCCAGATGATGCTGGAATTCTTGTTTACATTCTATCCTATTTTAAAGGATTTTAGGCCAGAGAGTAACATGATCAGATTTTCATTTTAGATAAAAGGCTCTGTAGTTACATAAAGGATGGATGTAAAGGTAGAGGATGCATTAAGTCAGACGAAATGAAAGATAATGGCAGAAGTAAAGCAGTAGCAGGGGCAGAAACTCCTTTGTGAGCTAGTTCTAATAGACTGTAACATAGGCAATATAATCTCAACATGTCTAAAACAAAACTCATCATCCCCGCCCCCATCCCAAATTGACCCCTCTAACACTCTTCAGTCTCAGGAAATGATTTAACAGATTCACCAAGAAGTTAAAGCCAGAAACTTTCTAGCCATTTCTTGACTTTGTTACTTTCCTCATCTCCTATATCCAAGTAAACACTATATCTTATGGTTTTTAGCTCCTGGCTATCTCCCAAACCCATTAACCTTTTTTTGACTTTTTCCACTATATCCTACTGCACTATCCTTTTTGCTTTGGGCTAGTGGATAAACTCTTCAACTGATGTTGCACATCCAGTCTTGACCCCAGAAATAAGTTCTCATTGCTTCCAAAACAATCCTTGTAATACATGATGAGTCAGTCACGTCACCATCTTGCTCAAAACCCTTCAGTGGTGTCCCACCGTTCCAAGGATAAAGTCCACGTAAGAGAGGTCTGTCCAGAAAGTACTGAGCCAATGTCAATATAACTAAATTACATGACTCGATACTTTTTGGACAGATCTTGTACCTTAACATGGCTTATAAGATCCTGTGTTATCTGGCTGCCTAAAAACAGTAAGAATTACTAGCATTACTGAGCATTTCTTGTGTGCTAGGCTTTCCAAGCATTATTTCATTTTCTTCTCCTTGTGAGGCAGAACTACTAGCATTAGCTTTATGTTGCAGGTGAGAGAGCTGAGTCAAGGGAAGATGACGTAACTTAGCTAAGGCTGCTCAGCTAATGAGATGCTGGAGCCACATCCGACCCTGCAGGCGATGCTTAAGCTTCCACACTTGCCTCCAACCGGACTTTTTCCCAACCACGCTTCACTCCTTTCAGTTCTAGAGCTCATGTGCTCATGCTTGCCATGAGGCCTTGACGCCTACTGTTCCCTATATCTGGAATGTCCCCCTCAAAAAAAAAAAAAGTCTCATTTTTGCCAGGATAATATTTATTCATTTATCAAATCTCTGCTTAAATGGTCATCTCTTCGCAGAAGTCTCTCCTTACTACCTAAAATCACATGATTTGTTTACTTCTTTATGGCTGTCTCCCTTCAACAGAATGTCAAAATTGTTTACAACGGGTTCTCATTCTTAGAATGGCATTCACCTGGGGTTCCATAATCACTTGTTGAATGATGGCATGATTGAATGATGGGAGGTGGAAACTCCCTAATTTGGTAACTTCATTTATTCAGACTAAGAAAGGAAAAAGAAGCCAAATATAAATTTGTTCATCCACTGGATATTCATTTAGTAGTTCAAAAATCCCAGCCAATACTCTTGAGAACTTACAGCCCTCCCTGAGGAGACAGGCACATAAATACGATTTGTAGTACAAGTAAAGTGCCTTTAAAATTGTGGCAGGAATAAAGTACAATAGATGCAGAGATGAAAAAGACAGTATAAACCTAAGGGAAATCTTTACAGTCAGGGAGATTCTTGAATCATTTTGCAGGATGAGTAAATTGAAATATACTGTATCACATATAGTCCACATACTTCACTTACAAAAGTGGACAGGATCATCCACTATATACTGGGATGCTTTATCATCACGTTAACTTACATAACAGCTCTGTTATGGTTCCCATTTTACAGATGTGGAAATCCAAGCTAAACCAAGTCAAATGACTTACGTGTCCAAGATTATGTAGTACATTAATACAGGAGATAATTTGAGTGCAGTACCCAATTACTTACCATTATATTACAGTCCTCTGACCCTGTAGTCCTCAGAGCCTAATTACTTTTGTTTTCACAATAACTCTTAATAAAATTGGTTATCTGGTTTCCCACTTTAACACAAATCAGCAGTAAAATGAAAGGTTAAAGAAGAAATCAAAGTGAAATATACTTGAAAGCAAGGCATGGAATCGAACATAAAAATCGAATATAAAAACCTCAAGGGCATATAGTCTTATACACTCACCCTTAGCTATGCAACAGCATTTGATGTGCATAATGATGACCCCATGACAACAAAAGAGAAAAAAAAAAAGGTGGTTGTAGTCATTACAGTCTATCAGATAGAAAAATAACTTCCAATGCTTAAAAGAGTAAACTTCAGGTATGTAGAAAATAAATTCCTCTCTGGTAACTCTAGATAAGTGAATTTTAATGATTATTGCCAATGTCTGTAAGAAGAAATATCACAAGATCATGAAGAGTCCTCATTTTATGGACATGAATGTTTTTTCTATTGCTTTAAATTAAATTCAAGCCAGAATAGAAAAGCTGTCAATCTTAACTTCCATATTTACCCAAGTAAATTATAAATTTTAGAAGGTTCTCACATTGTGACTTTGTACAACATATTTGGATTGAGAGTAATTTAGGCTGATAAGCATAGAGGGTTACTGAACATTCCTAATATTTAAAGATAACCTCTTTAAAAATACAGAATTCTTTTAATAAATTTTCTACTAAAGTGTAATAAATTGATTATGTACAAAACAGGAGGAAAACCTGTTGCACTCACAATTTAATGAGGAAGGTGTGTAAAAATTAAAAGAAACAACTTAAGCATTAACACAGAGAAAGCTGGTTGAGTAATTTACCATAAAAGTGTTTGTACCATACATTCCACCTGGGTCCAAAATTTAAATCTGAAGATGTCAGGTTTTATAACACAAAGTTTTTATTATTTTATGTAATTCATTTTTTGAAAAAAATAAAAGGTTGCATTTGGAGAGCAAACCCTGGACTTCTTTTGTTTTGTTTTTAAGAACAAGAGAAAATCGTTTTCCCAAGTATCTTGAACAAGGATACTTGTCAACAAGGAAACACTTGATATCCTTTATAATTTTAGAGACTTTCAAATCCACCCTGAACTGTTTGTAACAATGTGAAAAGCATGCTGGCTACACTTTCCAACAACACTTAAAAATGAATATACAGAAAAGCAAGTCTTTACTTGCAATTAACTGTAACTTTCATGTTTTCTTGGGAGGACTGCAGTTTCTACTACAACTCTCTGGAAAAACAATACTTATTTACTCATATTCGAAAAATTTTTACTTTAGTTCATCTTGTACAATTTTGACCCCAAGTTCAACGTTTTACAGAACACTAAATTTAAGATGTAGAGTGAATTCATAATAGAAGTTCATATAACAACCTATTCGAAGTAAATACAAAAGTTAAGTGCAATAAAATTTCACAATACTTTATAATTATAATCTCTTCCTTACCTGGACGCTCTTCAAAATAAACTCACTTTTCTCTCTTACATCTTTAAAGGGACACCTCTTAGAAAGCATAAGCAGATGAGCAAGCAGCTTATTCAACCCATCCAAAGGAACAGCGTTTGAAAGCCCGTCCGCGGAACAACAAGGTGGCTCTTTCCCCGAACGAAGATACTCAGTTTTTCTCAAAATGATTTGCCTAATGTTTTCCAGTGCCGTCTCTCTAGTAGTTGAATCCCTACTGCACAGTCCATCCCATCTCACTTCATTCTCTCCTTCAGCCATGACAACTGGAGATTTTTCTTGGCAGTCTTCAGTTACCTTTTAGCATGTCCTCAAAGCACTTTGTATTTTTAATACGAGATAGTTAAGAAGAAAATCAGAGAAACAGAATCTTCATGAAAACACTCTTCTGGGTGACACTTGGAACCAGACTGTCTTTTGTACTGCTTTCAAACGATTAGAGCTCACCCTCCCTTTCTACACGAAGGGGCAATCTTCTGGTCAGAGACTGACTGAAAAAAAAAAAAAAGTTGGAAAGTTGAAACCTGACGGTGTTGGCTTTCAGGACAGGGAAGTGTTTGCCTCCGTCTTGCAGGATCAGCGGATATCCTCACGTTGTGGAACTGTCAAATCCGTGCTCTGCCCCCAAAGGCTGGTAACAGTTGAACGCCCTCCAGCCATTCGGGGTTTTTTCTTTTCTTTTTTTTTTCCCCCTAGTCTCGCAGCCTCCGAGTTCTCGGGAGCGTTCCCACCCCGCCCCTCCTCGCCACCAGTCCCCGCCCTCCGAAGCTCCTCCCCGTGCCCCGGCGGCCGGTTGGAAGCTGGCTGGGAAGGCTGACCGGACCCTGGTTGCCTGGCTGCCGCGGCGGAAGATCCAGGCGCTGCCGGGGGCCGAAGCTTCCCGCAGTCGTTGTCTCTGGACGGCGACGTGGAAGAACAGCGTCACCTGCAGGGTCGGTTCCAGACCCGTGGGCGTATACCGTTTCT
Organism: Noctilio leporinus; assembly: GCA_004026585.1. Taxonomy (NCBI): domain Eukaryota; kingdom Metazoa; phylum Chordata; class Mammalia; order Chiroptera; family Noctilionidae; genus Noctilio; species Noctilio leporinus. Next base: position 393,780 of record PVIW01000501.1, read on the forward strand.
TTTCCGATCTCCGCGTCCTCGCCCACCACCTTCTGCAGCAGAGGAGCACCGGGCTGCCCCGCAATACCCGAGCGCGGGGTTGGGCCACGGCGCTGGCTGAGCCGCTGGGCCCCAGGCATAGAGCCCGCCCCTTCGTCCAACCCCATCGGTGGGGCTCGTCCCAGAGGGCGGGGGCAGGGAGGGGAGACGGGGTCCTCACCCCCAGCCCCTCCCCTTTCTCCGCCCGGAGCCGTCCCTGCCCTAGCGCCCTATTCCCCGCCCTGGCAGCCGCGACCCGCAAAAGAAAAGCCATTGGAAAAAGCCCCGCCCTCCGCAGGCTACCTCCAGACCCCCAGTCCACGCACAGCCGCCAACCGTTGCGCGCTGCTACGCATGCGTGATGGTGAACAGAGCGCATGCGCCTTAAAGGTTCAACTTTGGGGCGTTTTCCGCACCTTGATGTTGGGAAAGTGGACTGAAGGAGAAAGACAAGTAAAGAAGCGTTTAAGTACTGTAAGTTTCACACACAACACAAGCACAGAAGAGGGTAAAGACACCTTCTTTGAAGAAGCTTAATCTAATTTTAAGATTAGCCTAAAAATACTGACGGTCTCTTTATTACGCCAAACCCCTTGATAAGGTACAGCGTCGTCTCATTGACTTCTGGGAAATGTAGTTTTGATGCTGCTGGCGCGTTCTGTTTGCAACAGAAACTACAAGACCCATGAGTCCTTGCAACGTTTCCAGTGTTGACCTGCGAAGCAACCGTTAACGCGCCTTGAGACCGAGAGCGCGTGGCTTGGTGAGAGAACTGTAGGTTTGGCAGCCACTTTTCCCTTGCCAGGATTTTCCCTTCCTCCATTTTTTCCGGAATTTGGAAACGAAGCCTTCTAGAGCCCTACTCTTTAATCCGGGAACTTTTCCCACTACGTGGGAAGGACTAGTCGAGGTGCCCAAGCCGAAGGGCGCCTTTAGGCGCGAATGTAGAAAAGGTGGCGATCTTGAGGGTGTGGGGAAGGGGTGAAAGACCAGCGGGATGCTGTAGGAAGAGATGCGCTGTGCTGCTGCCTCTGCTTCTGCCCTTTCCGGTGCACTCGTGGGGAAACACTGTGCAATTGCACTTTTGACATTGCATGGAGGGGAGTTGTGTGGTCTCTTTGCTCAGCCGTCCCAAGCAGGGCTTTAAAGAGCGAGTTGTCAAATCCATTTTGTATGAGACTGGGGATTCCTTGACATGAATTTTTCCAGACTTTAAGATTATTATGAGAAAAAAAAAGACCCATAAAAAAATCTTCTAATTTATTTAAAGTATTACACCAATTTTTTTTTACCAAGTAGTTTGTTTTTTGTCTTTTTAGTCGTAGCTTTTTAAAAATTTTATTTTTAGAGAGAGAGGAAGGGAAGAAGGAAGAAAGAGAGAGATCAATGCATGGTTGCCTTTCCCCTGCCTCCAGCTAGGGACCTGGCTGGAGACCTGGTTACCTGCCCTGACTGGGGAATTGAACCAGTGACCTTGGGATTCTCAGGCTGGTTCCTATCCACTGTGCCACCAACCAGGGCCCCAAGTATAATTTAAAGGTGAATTCTGATTTCAGAGAAGTAAACTATATGCATTACCTATGCTAATAAATGTTAGCAAAGGTAATTGTTAACTATTACATTTATTTTATTTTATGTATTTCTAGTACATTAAGTGCCAGAAAAACTACATATATTTTGCAGAATTAAGTTTAATGGTTTTGATTTATTTGTATTGATATGAGCTTTATAGTCAAAAATAGGAAAATATATTTAATATATTTCCTAGAATCCTGTTCTCCCTATTAAGCATTTTAGAGATACTTTTATTAACGATGTAGTAGGTAAATTGATATATATGCTATTCTCTTTATATATGTACAGTTCTTTTTTTTTTTTTTAGCTCTGCTTATTGTAAAGCTTTACTAAATTAACCAAGAGAAATTTTGTTTATCTGACATAAAGTATTGTTTACTGGAGAAATCTCAAAACATGATGAGAATTGTGAACTGTAGGACGTTGTCTCAGTCTAAGCAAAGCTCCAGGCGATTTGACAATATGCATTGGAAGTATTAAACTTGTCTTTAATGCTACCATCTCTAAATTGTAACTTCATTTTTAAAAGTTGTGATATATATATAAAAATATCTACTTCTGCTAAAAAATATAAATTAATAGCTGGAGGCAGGTGAAAGGCAACCATACATTGATGTCTCTCTCCCTCTTTGCCTCTCTCCTCCTCTCTCTAAAAATAATAAAATCTTTTAAAAAAAGATTTCCTTAAAAAATACATTAATAGAATATTTATGACAAGAAAATGATGATCATGTAGTATTAAGTAGAGAGTCAATTTACATACACATTGTATGGTAAAGTCTTAACTTTGATTAAGTTAATAAAAGACTGATTTATTTAATTAATACCAAAATACTATTTTAGTAATCTCAGGTGGGTAGAATTTATGGTGATTTTTATTTTTCTATAATGTCCACATTTTATAGGGTGAGTATGTGTTACTTTTGTAATTAAAGCTCTTCAAATACTCTATAGTCCCAGAAGAATAATATTAGTGATTGAATTTACCACTGCAAATGTGTTTTGTACTTTTTGGTTTTACCACACTACAGTTCTTCTCTTATCTTCTGATGGACTATAACTTGCAGCTTTTAATTGAAGTTTTTATTGAAAGATGAAAATTAGTCATATTAAAGGAGGCTGGGCTATCTAAGCCAGGGCTAGTCTGGGCTGGACTGGCACACATGGCCAACTACTATAATGAAGGCAGCACTGGAGGGGCCCTTTTTATGGGGCAACAGATTTGTGTTACTCGAGAGCAAGTTCAGAGCCCAGAGTTGTGTAAGGCATTTCCCGGAGATTGTTACCTCTTCTCCCTACCTTCATCTCTCAGCACAAAGTTTGGCACATGTTAGGCACTCAGTGAGTATTATCAGCATTGAAATTGGAATTAGAACTGAAAATTATGCAAATTCTTAACGTTAGGTTGATTGAAAAGTCATCTCAATATTAAATGAACTGAATCATGCTGAGATAGTCATGGGTATTTGGATTAAAGGGAAGTTCTTAGGAGCAATAACGATCTCATGTCTAGCAGCCACACAGTCTTTTCCATGCCTCTTGTGTTTTGGCTGGTAGGGGTACATTGGAAGGCCCTCAGCAGTTATAGTATTTGGTACAATCACCTAGAAGTAAATTTGGAAACTGATGAAGAATTAGAACATTTAAGAGGAGGGCAATACAAATTGTCATATATGCATTTAAGGTAAAATGTATTTTGATGATCTTAAGTTTCTACCTCAGCTTGGAGGAAAATCAGGTTTTGTCCTTTTGCCTCCAGTGCTTTTCAATAGGCTATTTCTCATGTTAAGACCTTAACAGTTGTGCCAACAAGTCTAGTTTGGAAAAAATGTAAGGATTTAATGATGTCTCCTTACAGGTCAGCTTGTCAACAACTCTGTCTATTGATAGGTTACTTCAGCCTTTTAGATCAGTTGTTCACTTCAGACATGCGAGCCGAAAGTTGGTGTGGGTAAGGTACTACAGCTTGTCAGTGGGAATTAGAATTGGAATGATGAACACAGACCTGCGAATTTCAGGGAAAGTGCTATTAGACAAATGTAGGTGTTTGTGTTGCTTTTTGACAATATAACTCGGGCACTGCTGTTGGTGACTAAAACCCTCTTGTCTGAATAGCATAGACATCTTGTATCTTACATTGAAATGACTTGTCAGCAGGATTTACCTTGGAGCTCTAGGTGGCTTTTAATCATTTCAGTTTGACAAGGATTTATTTAGTATTGAATTAGGTACTTAGGTTATAAAGTTGAGTGAAACTCGATCTTTGTCCTTATGGCTTTCAGTTTAATGGGGAAGATGTGAACAGGTTATTTCAATATAATATATGAAACATATAGGTAAGCACGGAGGAGAATTAATTAACCCAGCCTCACAAAGCCAGGAAGGGAAAGCTTCATGGACAGAGTAACCATTAAACTGTTTCTTGCATAATTAGAAAGAATATTCTCATGAGGGAGATGAATATCAACACTAGAAACATGTTCACTCATTAGAGGCAGGAGAAAAGAACTAGATAGGTAGAGAACAAGTCCTGGAGGGCCATATGTGCCCTGAGAATGCTTGATCTTTATTTTGAATGGAGTGAAGAGTCACTAAAGAGTTTTAAGCATTGAAGTGGTTGGATTTTAATTTTAGGTAGATCACTGTGGAGGCAGAGTAGAGGATCATTTTAGTGGGATAGGATTAATTAGTATCAGGGAAATCACTTTAGAAGGCCATTGCAACAGCCCAGAGGAGAAACAAGAAGAGCCTCAGCTGGGGCTCAGTCAGTGGTGGTAAGAAAGGACATTATAGGAGATCCAAGTGTTTTAGGTCTTGAAATCCTTAGGATAGAAGGTCGGGGGGTAGGAGAATAACATGAAGTGAGATTAAAAATAGAGAAAAATAGTTATTAAGGGGAAGATATATTAAGTTTTGGATATGAGGTTGAGGTACCTTTAGGATAGTCAAAGAGATGGGAACTCCCTGGCTGGTAGCACAGTGGATAAGGTGCCAGCCTACAAACCCAAAGGTTGCAGGTTCGATTCCCAAGCCAGGGCACATAACCAGGTTGCAAACCAGGTCTCCAGTCAGGTCTGTGGCTGGAGGCAGGTGAAAAGCAACCATACATTGATGTCTCTCTCCCTCTCTGCCTCTCTCCCTTCCCCTGTTTCTGAAAATAATGAGATAAAATCTTAAATAAAATTTAAAAAATAAAGGATGGGAACTCTTAAAATTTAGAGAAATGGTAGTACTTGATTACAAAATGATCATCTTGAGCAGAAAATTTAATCAAGGAAACCCCCAAAGTAATCTTGTCACTTGAAGGTATTAGAAATAAAACTTGGATTGCACAAGAGAAGTGTGAAATTACTGTAAGCAGGTTACATATTGTGGAGAATGGAGCATGTTATGGAAAAGTCATATAGCATTTATGAACTACCTGGTGGAGGCTTTAGGGTATAGTATGGCATAATATTAAAACAATACTGTGCGTAATTTAGGTTTGATAGGTCAAAAGGAATTTTGTGGTTTCTCAGTATCGTGCACATCAGGGTTTATACTGACAGAATTTTGGATGTGATATCCAAAGTATAAAGATATTCAGGTGTTAATAATAACAGATTGAGTGTTTACTGTGAACCAAGCTCCACTCTAAGAACTGTTATTTCATTACATACAATTCTCTGTGATAGGTAGTCTTATTCTTCTCATTTTATACATAGGGAGAAAAACAAAATTTTTAAGAAACTTGCCTCAGATCATACAGGATTCATCCTCAAGGAGTCTTGCTGTGGAGCCCACTCGTAGACAACTAGGATACACTGCCTTATCAAATAATTCAGGTTACAGGTACGTTTGCTCATGAGGGAGAATGGAAACATGAAAGCACATTATATGAACAGAAGTCCCTAGAAAGGTATCATTCCTAGAAATGTGAAGTTGTAAGAACTTCTGGAATAGTTTAATGTTAAGAGTATATATATATATATATGTGTGTATGTGTGTGTGTGTGTGTACAATGCTTTTTAGGGGGAATGCCAACCTGGTAAATCAGGAGATTTAGGGAAACAAATATAGAAAAATTAATAATTATGGGGAAGAAAGGAAATAGTATGTCCACAGTTTATTTGTAAAGGCTAGGTTGTAAGAAAATTGAAACTTTCAGAGAAGAATGATAGAGTTTATCACTGCTACTACTACATATTTATGGAATACTTTATATTTTTCAAAGCTAAAAGAAAGGAAGTGACTTAACTAAGATTACATGCTAAATACTCCTAAGTGTCAGAAACATGAAAGAGGCCAGGACTCTTGAGCCCTTTCCATGTCATATTCTTTAGTGGAACCATGCAGATTCAGTCCTATCCTCAAAACCATAGAAATGGAGGAGAAATGGCCTAAGAAAAGAATTAGTCTTATTACTAGATTGAAGAAAGGAGCAACAGTTCAAAGGAGTGTAATGGTGAGGAATGAACAAGTAATGTTATAATTGAAAAAATTACTGTGTTTCTAGAATCTGATGAATCTTTTCCTCCATTGCTGGCTAGCTGATGTATATAACAGAAAAATAGCCAAAAGAAAGTACTTAGGTATATACGTGTTTTTCTTTCTGTTATCAAGAAGCTGCTGATGGTGGTTTATCTTCAGAGAGTAGAGAGCAGTAAATATGGTTTGGAATCAGCCTTAAGGTTAGCAGTAGAAAATTTTCACTTTTTAATTCTTTTAAAAGATTTTATTTATTTTTAGAGAGAGGGGAAGGGAGGGAGAAAGAAAGGGAGAAAAACATTGCTTTGAGAGAGATTGCACACCTCCAACTGGGGACCTGGCCTGCAACCCAGGCGTATGCCCTGACTGATGCCCAGGAATCTACACTTTTAATAAATACACTCAGGGTATTGGTACCTAAATGACTGAAGGACTATACTTAGAGAAAAACTACATATTCTTTATCTAAGTGAATACTCATGGCTTCAGCAACAGCCTCTACATCCTGATGATTTGCAAATCCTTATCTTTAAATTATTATTCTTGGATACCAAACCCATCTATACAATTGGCATGTCTCAATTAAAGGCAGAGTACACTCTTATCCAGGCTACCTGGGTTCAGGTTCCAGTTCTGTTGCTTAATAGCTGTGAGACGTTGGGCAGAGTTACTTAACTTTTCAGTTGCCTCATGTAAGATGAAATTAATAAAAATGTGTACTTCTTAAGGTTGCCTTGATCCTTCAGTGGATCAGTACATGTGAAGCTCTTTGACCAGTGCCTCATAACATAATAAGCTCAATATAAATGTCAGCTGTTTTTATGTTAGTGTCCCACAAGCACCTCAAACATGTCTAAAATGAACCCTTTACGCTATTTTTGCCCCTTCCCCCTCAAAATCTGTTTTCTGCCTTGACTACAGCTTTATTTCTCCCTATCACTGATTTTCTTCATTTAGGTTATAAGTTCTTTGAATCCAACATCCTTAGTTATATTTAATGTGTCCCCTTCTTTCCAGTCTCACTTCTTTTAAAAATTTATTTTTTTAATTAAGTATATTGGGGTGATGTGGATTAGTAACATTCCATAGTTTCAGCTATACAATTCTATACTAATATATCACTTGTATATCACATTGTGTGCTCATCACCCAAAGCCTAGTCTTCCTCTGTCACCTTAAATTTTGCCTGCTTTATCCTCTCTATTTCCCCCTCTTCTCTGGTAACCACTATTCTGTTGTCTGTGTATGAGTTTGTTATGTTTCTTTATTTCGTTGCTTTGTTGCTTTGTTTTATGTCCTACATATGAGTGAAAAACATCTTATTTTGCCTAGCACAATGCTCTCAAGATTTATTTATGTTGTTGCAAATGGCATTATTTCATCCTTTCTTACGGCTGAGTGGTATTCCATTGTGTTTATATACTACATTCTCTTTATCCAACCATCCAATGAAAGATACTTAGGTTGTTTTGATGTCTTGGCTACCATGCATATGCTGCAGTGAACATAGGGGTACATCTATCCTTAAGAATAAACATTTTCAACTATTATGGGTAGATAACCAGAAGAGAGTTGCTGGGTCATATGGTAGCCCTATTTTTTTCCCACTTCTGCTTGTTCACTTACTTTGTTTTTTAGATTCAATTGTTGACAGATATGTATTTATTGCCATTTTATTGTTCATATTTTTATCTTTTTTTTTTTTCTTTTTAAAGAAGACCCTTTAACTGCAATTGCATGTAATACTGGTTTGATGGTGATGAACTTCGTTAGCTTTTTCTTGTCTGGGAAGTTCTTTATCTGTCCTTTGATTCTAAATAATAGCTTTGCTGGGTAGAGTAATCATAGTTATAGGTCCTTGCCTTTCATCACTTTGAATGTTTCTTGCCACTCCCTTCTGGTCTGCAAAGTTTCTGTTGAGAAATAAGCTGACAGTCTTATGGGAGCTCCCTTGTAAGGAATGAATTACCTTTTTGCTGCTTTTGAGATTTTCTCTTTGTCTTTAACCTTCGGCATTTTAATTACAATGTGTCTTGGTTTGGGCCTCTTTGGATTCATCTTGTTTGGGGTTCTCTACATTTTCTGGACTTGTATGTCTATTCGCTTCACCAGATTAGCATAGTTTTCTGCCATTATTTTTTTCAAATAGGGCTTCAGTTTTTTTTGCTGTCTTCTCCTTTCAGCACTCCCTTAATGCAAATGTTGGTACATTCCAGAGGCTCCTTACACTGCCTTAATGTTTTGTTTTGTTTTGGGGGGGGGCGGGGCGGAATTCTTTTTTCTTCTTGTTTGATTGGGTAGATTTTGCTTCCTTATATGCTAATTTACTGATTTGGTAAATCACTTTACTGTTAATTCCCTGTAAGTTTTTTTTTTAATTTAATTTTATTGTTTTATTACATTCATCCCCTTTTTCCTTCCCTCTGTCCCCTTCCCCACCCACCCACTCCCCACAAAGTCAGTCCCACTTGTTGTCCATGTCCATGGTCCTTCCATACTAGTTCCTTGACTAAACTGCTCCCCTTCTTTGCCTCCTCCTCTTCCCTCCCACTTCCCCCCTCCCCTCTGCCCTCAGGAGATCTATTCACTGTATTCATGTATCTGGTTCTGTTTTTCTTATTTGTTTGTTTTGTTCATTATTGTCTTGAAATGGGTGAGATCATATGGTATTTGTCTTTCACTGACTGGCTTCTTTCACTAAGCACAATACTTTCTAGTTCCATCCATCTTGTTGCAAAGGTCAGGAGTTCCTTCTTTCTTTCTGCTGTGTCGTATTCCATTGTGTAAATGTACCAAAGTTTTTTGATCCAATCATTCACTGATGGGCACTTAGGCTGTTTCCAGCACTTGACTATTATAAATAATGCTGCTATGAATGCAAGGGTACGTAGGTCCTTATGAATTGGTGTTTCAAGGTTCTTTGGGTATAGTCCTCAGTGGAATTGCTGGATCAAAAGGTATTTCCATTTTTAGTTTTTTAAGGAAACTCCATACTGTTTTCCATAGTGGCTGCATCAGCCTGCATTCCCACCAACAGTGCACCAGGGTTCCCTTTTCCCCACATCCTCACCAACACTTGTTTGTTGATTTGTTGATGATTCTCACACCATTCTGACAGGTGTGAGGTGGTATCTTACTGTGGTTTTAATTTGCATCTCTCTGATGGCTAGTGATGCTGAGTATTCTTTCATATACAGTAACCATTTATGATAAAATCACTCAGCAAAATGGGAATAGAGGGAGCATACCTCAACAGCATAAAGGCAACATATGAGAAACCTGAAGCCAACATCATACTCAATGGGCAAATACTAACAACTTTACCCCTAAGATCAGGAACAAGACTAGGCTGTCTACTTTTTCCACTTCTCTTCAACATCGTTTTGGAAGTTCTAGCCATAGCTGTCAGAGAAGAAAAAGGAATTAAAGGTATCCAAATTGGAAAGGAGGAAGTCAAACTGTCATTATTTGCAGATGATATGATAGTGTACATACAAAACCCGATAGGCTCCACCAAAAACTTACTTGACCTAATAAGCAAATTTAGCAAAATAGCTGGATATAAAGTCAATATCCAGAAATCAAAAGCATTTTTGTATACCAATAATGAAATATCAGAGATAGAAGCTAGAAAACAAATCCCACTTGCCATAGCAACAAGAAAAATAAAGTACTTAGGAATCAACTTAACCAATGATGTGAAAGATCTGTACTCAGAAAACTACAGGACATTGAAGAAGGAAATTAAGGAAGATACAAATAAATGGAAGCATATACCATGTTCATGGATGGGAAAAATTAACATCATTAAAATGTCCATACTACCCAAAGCAATCTATAGATTCAGTGCAATCCCAATTAAAATACCAATGACATACTTAAAGGAAATAGAAAAAATACTTTGAAAGTTTATATGGAGCCAAAAACAGCCCCCAAATAGCCATAGCAATCTTGAGAAAGAAGAACAAGGTAGGAGGAATCACAATACCAGGCATCAGACTATACTACAAGGTTACTGTAATCAAAAGAGTCTGGTCTGGCATAAGAATAGACATATAGATTAGTGGGACAGAATAGAGAGCCCAGAAATTAACCCAGGACTCTGTGATCAGTTAATATTCAACAAAGGGAGAAGGAACATCCAATGGAGTAAAAACAGTTTCTTCAACAAATGGTGTTGGGAGAACTGGACAGCAACATGCAAAAAGATAAAACTAGACCACCAGCTTACATCATACACCAGAATAAATTCAAGATGGATAAAGGACCTAAACATAAGCAATGCCACCATAAAGGTCCTGGAGAAAAATATAGGCAGTAAAATTTTAGATATCCTATGCAGAAATATGCTTACTGGTACTTCACCAAGGACAAAGGAAATAAAAGAACAAATAAACAAATGGGACTATATCAAATTGAAAAGTTTCTGTTCCGCTAAAGAAAACACCAGCAAAATTCAAAGGGAACCAACTGTATGGGAAAACATAATTGCCAAGGATACCTCAGACAAGGGTTTTATCTCCAAAATATATAAAGAACTAATGTGACTCAACACCAGGGAGACAGACAGCCCAATTTAAAAAATGGGCAAAGACAGCCCTGGCTGGTGGTAGAGTGGATAAGGTGCCAGCCTGTGAACCCAAAGGTCGCTGGTTCGATTCCCCAGCCAGGGCACATAACCAGGTTGCAAGCCAGGACTCCAGCCAGGTCCTTAGCTGGAGGCAGGTGAAAGGCAACCATACATTAATGTCTCTCTCCCTCTTTTCCTTTCTCCCTTCCCCTCTCTTTAAAATAATAAATAAAATCTTAAAAAAAAAAAAAAAAAAGGGTTAAGGAACTGAACAGACAACTCACTGAGGGAGATATACAAAGGACCCAGTTCCCTATAAATTCTAATTCGTTTCAGTTAGTGTATCCTTCATTTCTGACTGATTCTTTTTTATGATTTCCATGTTCTTTTTTATGATTTCCATGTCCTTTTTTATGCTGTTGAATTTCTCTCTAAGTTCATCTAATCTTAAATTCCTTGAGCATGCTTATAACCAGTGTCTTGAACTCTGCATCTAGTGGATTGCTTGCCTCCATTTTGTTTAGGTGTTTTTTTTTTTCTGGAGTTTTGTTCTGTTCTTTAACTTGGGACATGTTTCTTTGTCTCCTCATGTTGGCAGCCTCCCTGTGTTTGTTTCTATGTATTAAGTAGAGCTGCTACATCTCCTGGGCTTGGGTGACCTTATGTAGTAGGTGTTCTGTAGGGTCTAGGGGCGCAGCCTCCCTTATCACCCAAGCTGGGCACTCCCAGGTGCACCCTCCCCACCAATTCCGTGTGGACTGGTGTACCACCTCCTGTTGTGGTTGAGCCGTTTGTGCTATTGGCTCACTGGTAGAAGGAATTTACTCCCAGGCGGGTTGGCTGCCAGGATTTGCTGTAACTACTGTGGAGGATCTGCTGTGCAGCGGCTCACCACACAGAGCAGGACTTCCTGTGTCAGGGCTTTGGTGCTCAGTGGTTGGGTGGTGCTTGAACAATGGTCTGGAGCTGTTCACTGGGTGCACTAGCCTGGGGCCGTTTCTGGAGGTGCAGGTGCAGGCCAAGGTCAGCTGCCTCCTCAGTTCTGCCTGGGGCCACCTGGCATGAGCTACAAAGCCGTCTCCAGATGGCTACTACTTGTGCTGGGCTTGGAGGAGTCCAGGCTGAGCCAAGCTGTGAGTCAGAGCTGGCTGCCGCCAGTGCTGAATCTGGGCTGCTTAGCAAGAGGTACGGGGCATGCCAGAACCAGGTGCTGTTTGTTTGAGACTTGAAAGTCTGACAATGAGCCATGGCAGGCCATTTGTATGGATAAGCCGCTGGAAACAGCCTGCATGAGCCTGCAGGTGGAGTGAGGTTGAGTCTCAGGGGAGATTCATGAGGGTGAATAGTGATAGCCAAGTTAATGGAGACTCGGATACGGCACCCACCTGTTGGCTCTGTATGGGGAGGGCTCAGGAAAGGATCAATGGCTTCTGTCAATACTTTTGTCTGGCAGAAAGCTGCCCTTCCCAGCTCTCATCCTTATACCAGACAATTCATTTTCTTCCCATATGTCCTGGTTCCTTTCAAGATGCTGCCCCAGCACTAGAACAAAGAGGGAGTGGATCTGATTAAGTCCGAGAACAGGCCCTTTCAGAGGAACTGGCCGGGGGTCTCCAGAATTGCTGCCTCCCTCAGCCACAATCCACAATGGTTTTCACAGCCAAAGGTTACGGGCACTTCTCTTCCTGGCATTGGCACCCTATGCTGGGACCCTGGGCTTCTTAGGGGGACCTTGACAGCAGAGTTATCCCTCCTCATTTTCATCAGCCACACGTAGATGTGGTGGCCAGCCCATTCCATGTTTATACCCTTCCTACCAGTCTCAATATGACTTTTTTATATCAGTTATAGGACTTCAATTCAGACCGATTTTAGGTGGTTTTGAATGATGGTGGTTCTATAATTTAGTTGTAATTTTGATGTGGTTGTGGAAGGATTTAAGTCTGCATTTGTCTACGTCACCATCCTGACAGGAAGCCTTCATTCCCACTTCTGCTTTGGTTCAGGTTTGTTGCCTCGCACATAGAGTTCTGGAAGAGCCGCCCACTTGGACTTACAGCCTCTGGTTGTTTTTCTCCTTTCTAATCTCACAGACATCTTTATCAAAGGCTATGTGACCCGCTGCTTTTCAGCTGAATGGCTCTTACTGTCCATGGGATAAAATCCAAACACCTGTGCCTGGCAGGCAGGGCTCCTCAGATCTGGTTTCTGCCTCTTCTTCTGCAACACTCAGGCACATTTGCAATCTTTCTGCTTTATACATTACACGTAGTAACTTGCCCCAAACACCAGATCCTCTCTTGCTTTTATAACTTTGTATAAATAAGCACATAGCATTGTGGTTAAAAAATGTGAGCTTCAGAGCATGCGGCCTGAGTTCAACGCTAACTTGGCCACTTTAAACTAGTTGTGTGTCCTTGGGCAAAACATGGTTTTTCTGTGCCACAGTTTCCTCATGTGTAAAATGGAAACAATTGTGTCTCATAGTGTTTAATGAGTTAATTCACTTAATAAGTGTTCAATAAATGTGAAGCATCCTTGTTACCAAGTTATTTCTTTTGCCTGTACCCTTGATCTACGCCTCTACCCATTCTTGCTCTTTCTTAGGCCTGTGTTTTTCATCTCTGAATGGCTAATGAGCAGAACTTCATTGTTTTGTTATATTAGGAAACCAATTGGAAAGGGGGGAAATGTTCTAGTAGGAAACCAATATATTAGGAAACCAGTTGGAAAGGGGGGAGATGTTCTACTAGAGACAAGTAAACAGCAAATAAGCAGCCTGGAAGGGAAGAGAAAAAGGTGAAAAAAACCCCAGAAAATCTATAACAGTCTGTAACTTTCCAGTGAAAGGGCAAACAATCCAAGTATCAGTGTGGTTCTTTAAGTATCATTCGTTATACATAATGAAAATTCTACAATGGTATCCTTAAATCATCCCAAAGGTTAAATTGTGTTGAGTATACTCTATCTAAAAGGAAGAAAAATAGGTTAAATAATATAGAAGTATTTCTTTTATAACAAGTTGAAATAAATTTTCTCAATTAAATGGAAAGCTTCAGTTATTTATTGTTGCCCAATAGCTCATTCCCTCTTGGGCTCCTGAATAATTAATAATTAATGTTATTAATTAATAATAATATTATTATATAATAATTAATGCCTCCCATAATTACTTCTAACAATTAAGTGTGTCCAATCTATGGGTGAACAGTGTAAAGGCCAAGGAAGGGGACTTGTAGTAAATTCATTATTTGATTCAATTTCTAAATTCTTTCTGTGTTTCACATTTGCCATCAGCCATTCTAAAGAGAAATGATTAGAAGTAGAGCTGAGTACCACAGATAAATATAATAAACATTATAAGAATGTCAAAACCCTTTCAAAGTCACAGGAAGTTAGAACTTTCTGAAAACTTAGTACTAGTAATATTTTCAAATTTTAATAATTAAGATGTACTTAAATAATACATTAAAGTACAATACTGTGTACAAAGGTATATGCCAGGGTATAATATGTGATATTTTTAAAACTTAGGACAGTATTTATCAAATTGTTGAGTTTAACCATAATGAACATTAGCCTAGGGGAGGAAGGGAAAGTTCTTGGCCTAACAAATTGGTTTCAGGAGATTCATCTTACAATTTTTTTGGATTAGGCCCTGAAGACACAATGCTTCTTTGCAGAGGTAGCAGCTCAGACTGCAGGCCCTTACTGAGCATGAACATAATTGCCCTCCCTGAGTTTATGTAGGTACAGGAGACAGAACACCCTTAAAAGGGAAAAGATGTAAGTGCCTCAACAAATACCCATATAAATAATCGATACTGTACATCTTCAGCTGTTTTCTACCTCTACAGAATGCACCTTGTACTTTTGTGGATATCAAATTCTAGTGCTGTTCATTGTCATTTGAAGTTTTGTTCAAATGCTGGTTTCAGGCCAGGTCCCCAGCTGGGAGTGCATGAGAGGCAACCACACAATATTCAAAAAAAGAAAAGAGAAAAAACATTGTTTTAATAGGTTCACTCTACCATGTTTACCTAAACTCCTCTTTCAGTATCATTTCTGGCTTAATTTATCTATCTTTTCATCAGTCAGGGAGAATTAGATCATCTCTTGTGCTCAGATAACACTCTGCGTATGCTTTTGCTATGGACCCGAACACACTGAATCATATCTTGCTTTTAACTTATCTCTTCTACCCACACACTGTTGTGCAACAAGTCTCTAAAACTTTTTCATATCCCCTCCCCCCACCAGCCACCATTCTTCTATCTCCAGGCGTTTGACCACTCCAGATATCTCATATAAGTGGAGTCATACAGTATTTGTATTTTTGTGGGTGGTTTATTTCATTTAGCATAATGTTCTCAATGTTCATCTATGTTGTAGCACATGTGAGAATTATATGTATATAGACGTTTATTTGTTTATATTGTATGTTCAAAGAAACCTAGTAAAGAACACAAAAGTATTGTATAAAATGCTTGAAACATCTTTTTCAAAGCATGGCTGAGTTAGCAACCAAGTTAGGGGAAAATATTAGACTATACATAATCAGAAAGCTCAGTTCCATAGGGATAAATGAACCGTAGAATCTTTTATCCCAGAGAGCTCCTTATGTTCCCTCCTGGCCCAGAACTTGGGTCTCTAAGGAGGCATTCTTGATTGCATGAGGCAAGAGATAGTCTCTCCCTAGACACAGTGAGTAGCAAGTTTAGAACACCAAAGGGTTAAACCTTCTGTGAAGGACAGGAAAATAACCTGCTCTTCACAATGACACTGCCTGTCTGGACAGCAACACTGGAACCTAAAAGTCATAATACTATCATAGTGCTAAGAGAAAACAATTGGCAATCCAAAACTACATATCCAGCAAAATGATCTTTAAAGAAAAAGAATGAAAAGAGACATTTTAAGGAAAAAAAAGAAAATTCAGTACTAACATACCCAAAGAGCTTCTAAAATATAATCTCAGAACGAAAGTCTTAAAAAAGGATTGGTAATTATTGCAGGTTCAGTTTCCCAGGAAGCCGATTCTGAGGCAGAGATTAGCATACACATTTATTAGAGAGTGTTCTTGGGATCACCTGGGGAAGGAAGAGGAAAGGGGCAGTGTTAGGCAGAGGGAAACAATAACTGAAATGAAGACCCAGCAGAGGTTTCACTGGTGCCATTGGGAGCTTAGGAAATGGGGTGATCCTTTAGAGTTGACCTGAGTTAAGGGAAGAGGGTCAGGCCTTTTACCCTCAGTGGATGTGGGCAGCCCCTGGAAGGAGCCTTGGCCTTGGATGAGTAGTGTTCTTTAGGCAAAGCAATCCCAAAATGCTGGCAGCCAAGGGCTTCCTTCTGGCTTCACTCCCAGCAGCAGCAGGCCAAGTCCATATTCCTGAAAGGAACCCCTAGCGTCCATCAGAATGTCCGTAATGGACAAAGACTACTTGTAGGTGGACATAAACATTAATGTTATAAATTAAAACAATATTGTCTAATTTGTGTGGTTAAAATAAAAATCGAGCCAGCAATCCCAGACTGCCTTAGCATTATGAGTCTGGAGGAAATTGACTGGAATTAATGCATTCTAAGATCTGTGTTATATTGTAGGATAATACACAGCAATGAAAATGGATACGATACAGCCTCATGTACCAACATGAATACCAAGATAACTTGAGTGAAAAAATGTATGCTTCTGTTTATATAAAGTTTGAAAACCATCAACAGTAAACAATATATTGTTAAGTATACATACATAGATGTATGATGAAACTTCACAGGCATTAGGATGAGTAGCACAAAGTTTAAACTAAGAGATAGGGAAAGGCACACAGAGGGTGTCCACAGAACAGGGTAGCTCTCTTTTGAGTTAGCTGTGGATACATAAAAATTTGTTTTACTATAATTCCTTAAACTATATATACATGTATTACATGTGTGATAAATTATTTAAGAAGCGAACTCTTAAGGTATTAAGGAAGAACAACTGGTGTTGGTGATTAGTAGGCACATGCTAAAGTTACCTCCCAATTAGTATTCAGCTGTCCTGACGTGGATCTACTCAAGTCCACTGAGATTTAATAAGAAATTAACTAGCACTGATTATATGATTAAGCCATTTCTGTTTGATTTCTCCATTTTGCTCTCAGGGGATAGGATTTCATGAGTCTTTGACACACATTAGTGATACAGTAAATGATGAAATTTGAAGTTTGAAAATGATTCTGAATTCTGCAGCAAGATTTTACTAGATAAATTTGATATGTAAATATTTAATACATCTGCATTGGTACAGAAGTTATATTTATTTTCTTCCATGTCTGTTTAATTCATAAAAATCAGAGAAGGCAGCTTTGAATTCAGGATGAAGATAGTGAACTCTGTCTTTCTAGAGATATTAAGTGGAGCTTAGATGATCTGTTAAAGAGAATGTGCGATTAAGTTTGTATTGAAATGAAGGGTTAGAACAGATGGCCTCTAAGATCCTGCTAGACTTTAGTAAGATCACATGATTCTGTGTTTTAATTCAGCATTTCTTACCTCCATTTCCTCTGAACATGAGGAAAATGAGGTAAAAATTTACCTGCTGAAGTGATTTAAAGGGCTCTCCTATAAGCAAACAACCAAGTAGACCAAAAGAAAGAAAAAATAAGAGAGCCCAGAATGACAAAAAAAAAAAAAAAAAGAAAAAGAAAAAGAAAGAAAGAAAGGCTATTTTAGAGGTTTCAGTTTGGAAAACTTTCTAAACTAAATGATTGGAATGCTAATACATTAAATGGGTGACATTGTTAGATTCAGAAATTGATCTATCCAAAATTACTCTTGGAAATCCTTTTGGAAGCCAGTACATTAGAGGTTCAACCAACATTTTTAGAGAATTAAATTATATGGGTGGCTCATTTTAAAAAGCTATGCTGTATATGTTTTTTAAAGATTGTATTTGTTTTAAGAGAGAGGGGAAGGGAGGAAGAGAGGGAAAGAAGCATCAACGTGTGGTTGGTTGTCTTTCACACCTACTGGGGACCTGGCCCATAACCCAGGCAAGTGCCTTGAATGGGAAACGAAGCTGTGACTCTTTGGTTCACAGCCCAGTGCTCAATCCATTGAGCCACACCAGCCAGGGCAAAAAAGCTGTGTTGTATTTTAAAATACTTTCTCTTTGAACCCTAGAGTCACTCTTTTTATGAAGAGGGGCTCAGAATTTGAGATGTATATGAACTTAGGATCAACTGAGAAACCAGAAAATTAATAACCACCCATGTAATGCTCACTCCAGGGCATATGCTCATTGTAAATCAGGCAGGATTGTCCTTACTGTTTATACAGTAAATAGTCATTTTTCTTCCTTTTATTGCTGAGCTTTTATTATTATAGTTGAATTTGTGACAATTAGGTTCACAAAGTTACAACTCCACAGTATATTATTTTGTATTTATGTTAAAGTTTCACCTGAATATTTGTCTAATGTTTTTATCATCCAAATAGGAATGAGTGATGGTGTACTATATGATTTCTTTATTCTCTACAGGTAATGGATTCTGAATTAATGCACAGTATAGTAGGAAGCTATCTTAAACCTCCAGAAAGAATGTTTGTTCCACCATTCACCCAGAATAATGAATTATCTCAGAATCACCACCCTAGGAACTTCAAAGCTACCTCTTCTAAAATGCTTCATAGTCCAAATAGCCAAGGTAATGTTAATATAAAATCTTACTTAAAATTAGGGGAATGGTATAAAGCATGTTATAAAACTTCTCATTTTTATGTGAAAATAATATAATTGTGTTTTTAACTAATGAATTAAACTAATTTTGATTGTGTTGTTAAATGTTATTTAACATTTTATATTCTGGCTTCAGCTGTAAGGTGACGTATTAATTATAAAATATGACATTATGAAAAATGTCATTAGAAGACAAAAACTCTTTCAAGAATAGGAGGTCAGATTTGGAGTCCTTCTAAACTAGATTATTGCAATGCCAGTGAATTAAGTAGAGTTGTGTCACTCAAGGATTAAATTCAGAAATTGCATGTATCCAAAATTGAAAGTCCCTCATGAAGCCAGTACATTGGAATAACTATAAAATACAAATACTATCTCTTTTAAAGTATAGACTTAGAAGGACCTTAAAACTGAATTAGGAAAATATTTACAACTCAGGCATACAACAAGGCATACCTTGTACGATATAAATTACTTTCTAAGATGCTGAGTATCACTTTGGTTTTTAATATTCACTGACAATGATTGCTATTAATAGACTAGGCTTATGGAGTGAAACAACCACAAGAAATAATAATCCAAACCAACAAGCCAGCCACAGGTACCTTATAAAGAAAAATAAATATAATTGATCTCATTCGTAAAAAAATTAATGATAATATCTAGCAGACATCTTTCTAACTGAATATATAGAAAATATATATCCTAGAAGACAACACAGCTATATGAAGTATAACAAAACATATATCTGTATTCATCTCTAGTTTTATAGTTTGAACTTATAGCTGAATAGGAAGTATAGGATAATATAACTCTGAACTTATCTGAATTATGGAGACATTAAAATGTAGCTTTAAAAAAGGCTTAGTCACTCATGTGTAGTATTTATAATCTTTCAAGCCTAGCATCTAATGTTTTTCCAGTGGAAGAAACTGTTCTTTCGCCTATGTCCTAGTTATTAACACTAGATCTTGGAGAAAGGAATAATAAATGTGTGTGATTTTATTAAAATTGAACTTATCAGTAACTGAAAAAACCCTTACCTATAAACCTAAATTTCCATGTTAGTGGATACTGTATTTTACTTTTCTTCATACTCAAATTCCTACGCTTCCTAGACTGCATTATCTTTAGGTCTTTGATCATTAGCTTTCTCAAACGTAGAAAATCACTAAGTACAATCATACATTGTTTACATTGTTTTTACAAGATATGTTAGAGGAAACTTGTTCCTTTTTAGACTGTTAGTTATTATTTTCTGTTTTTCTGAGGAATATAAATTACACATTTTTCTGGTCCACTAAAAAAAATATACTGCTCTCTTTTATATGATTGTAAGTGTTCAAAAATTCTCATTTATACTATCAAGCAAATTTTTTTTCAACAGCTCTTATTTTAGCCTTAAAAACTCTACAGGAAAAGATCCATCGTTTAGAGTTAGAGAGAACACAAGCTGAAGATAACCTCAATAGTCTTTCCAAAGAAGCAGCACAGTATAAAAAGGCCTTGGAAAATGAAACAAATGAGAGAAATCTGGTACACCAGGAACTGATAAAGCAGAAGAAAAGTAAGAAAATTCATTAGTTCTCAGAAACAAAAAGTTACTTAAGTTTACAGTTCGGTTTAAGCAGATTTACTCAGATATATTTGTTCTTATATGTATGTTTAAATTCTGAAGACTTGTTCTCAGACATTTTGATATTTGCAGGAAATGCATATAACTTTTTTTGTACATATTTCTGTTATATCTGTATATTTTTATAAACAGTTTATGTTTTTTAGATTAAAAGAAAAATTAAGTTTTTAGACAAGTTGAGTTTAGCAATTTAGAATATTTTCAGAATTCCAGCAAAATCTGATTTAACCTGTGTAAAATTGGAATATTTTTTGGTTTTAGTTAATGTTTTTACAATTCAAAAACATAAGGTAACACTAGTAATTAAATAATATAAAAATCATAAAATGAATAAAAAGGAAGTGTACTTAATTTGAGAGGTTAATTAGATGAAATGGACTTGTAGGTGGAGGTTCTGTGGAAATTATGGGAAAGACACCTGGATATAGGTTTTAGAAATTTAGAATATAAGTTCTTTATATAATTTCACATCAAAATGTGTGGCTTCTTTTCTATGGCATGACATTCACCCTCAAAAACAGGTTCAAGTTTATGTTTCAACTTATAAACAGGATGAAGAAATGGGGAGAAATAGAATATTTTTTCTGAAGTAATTGGACAGAAGTGGAAGAAAGAGATGAGGAAAGAAAGAAGTTAAAAAAAGTTGTTTACATCTTATAAAGTTAATTGTGCTGTCATAGTTAAGAGCAGAAGAAAATGGAAATAGTAGAATATCTGAGTTTCTTGAAAGAAAAAAAAATGTATTAAAAAGGAAGAGACTTTGGGTCCTCTATTTTTCCAGTTAGTGTCATTTCCCAGGAAGAGCCAGGACTTTTATCATCCCACAAGTTACTGATACCCTCCCCTTTCAAATGTATACTTTCTGGGTCTTTAGGGGGAGATAATATTAAGCTGACTAAATATTATTAATGAAATACTCACAAAATGTATGTTTCTAATTCTGAGAGAGTCAATACATTGAACTAAAGAAGACTTGAACTTTTAATTCTTGATGGAATTCATATAATATGAATAACCAAACCTCTGGTCCATGTGATAATCAACTAATTTACTTTTCATTACTTTTTTTTTTCCATAGATATAAGTATACAACTAAGCTCAGCTCAGTCTCGCTGTACTCTCTTAGAGAAGCAACTAGAATATACAAAGAGAATGGTTCTCAATGTAGAACGAGAGAAGAATATGATCCTAGAACAACAGGTGAACATATTTTCTATAAGGAATATAATATAATTTAATATGCTGATACGGTACTAGACTTATTGAGGTGATCATTTCACAATGTATACACATATCCAATGACTATGTTGTACACCTGAAATTAATATAGCATTGTATGTTAATTATACCTCAATTTTTAAAAAGGTGTAAATTAGATGATATAATTTAAATGCACAATAAAAGCTGGTAAATTTGCCCCTGGAAAAAAAAGTACTTAATGTTGTGGGGAAATTGTCATATTATAATCTAAAGTAAAATAAGATATACAGCTGTATGTGGGAGATTTCCACTTAGAGTGATGCAGACTAGGTCATTTGGACCAACCTTTCTATAAAGAAAAACTGTACAGAATACTGAAAAGAGAAACAGAATAGAAAGAGGGGAGAGAAAATATACACAAAGGCATTGTAGGATTAACAAGTTGATAAAAAATCACCAATTCAAAATCTGTGTGTAGGCTTAATTCCAGAGAGGTAGGCCTGATAGTTCAGGCTCCTTCTGAGGGCTGCTTCCAGAACAGTCCATTGAGAGGCTAACTTACACTTTTAATAGCCATCCTTTTGGGACTAAGGAAATTAAAGTTGGAATCCAGGGCCTATCAAGAATAAGGAATCCTAGTAAATCCTCTGTGCTGAGTGCTTTGAAAGAGTGAAAAGTAGGGGGAAAAAAGCAGATTACAACTCTGCTGTGGGTTATGAAAGTAACTCAGAGCATCTTGGTCCCTAAAATTGGATTAAAGTGGTCCTGGATTGCTAATATTCTCAGGTACCTCAAATTATTTCTACAAACATTTCTTTGGCACAACAAGAAAATTTCAGTCAATGACTAGGCAGATGGAGATGAGACACTAAAAACAGCATACTTAACAGATTCCATGTATGTATGTGTATACACACACACACACACACATACATTTTCACAAATTAGTTGCAGCTATGTACTGGCTCTAATAGGCACAGACTTTAAAATAATTATGCTTTCCATAATCAAGGAGATAAAAGGCAGGATTGAAATTTTCAGCAGAACATTGGAGATTATAAAATGTCAGAACAGATCTGAAAAAGAATCAAATACAAATGACAGAACTGAAAAATATAATAACAAATTTAAAACTCAATGGATGATGAATCTAGCAGCATATATGAAGAGATAATTAGCAAACCGGAAGGTGAAAGCATCTAGATCAGTGAAGAAACAAAGTGAAAGTAGTTTCCAAAACAGCTAGAGGAGTTTAGAGTGAAAGGTCAAAGTTATATGTAATTGGAGGTCTAAAAGGAGAGGTGAGAATGAAGCAGAAGAAATTTTTAAAGAGATAATGGCATAGAATTTTCCAAAACTGATTAGAAAAAGATTATAACACAGATTCAAGAAGCCCTATAAAACTAAAACAGGGTAAATACAAAATTGCACACCTCAAAATAAAATAATGAGGGGAGAAGAAAAAATGTAAAGCTTCTTGGGAGGGGGCAGAATGGATTATAATCAAAGGGACAGAAAAGTGACAGCAGCCTTCTCAACTAAAATTACTAAACCCAGAAGATAGTAGAGTAATATAATTATAACATAAAAGAAAACAACTGCTAATTGAGAATCATATCTGGGAACAATATCCTTTAGAAATAAAGATGTGATAATGACATTTTAAGACTAACAGACTGAAATAATTTGTTACTAGGAAATTCAACCTAAAGGAAATACTAAAGAGTATTATTCAAGTAGAAGAAAAATTCTTTTAGATGGAAGGTCAGAAATTCAGGAAGGAATGAAGAAAAATAAAGATGGTAAATATGTGGGTAAATGAATATTTATTATATTGAAGAACTATTCTATCTGATTTAAATATATGTAAAGGATTAAAATTAATGAGAGCAATAGCTTATAAATTAGGAAGGAATAAATGTAGTTTAAAGTGTTCTTTGCATTATCTTGGAAATACATAAAAGTACCATCAATATTGGATTTTAGTCAGTCAAGTATTTTAACAGGTTTTTCAGGGAACTAAAAAGTTTGATTCTAAAATTTGTGTGGAAGGGCAAGGGTCCAAGAATAGCCAAACTATTCTGAAGAACAATAATGTGAGGCCTTGCTCTACTATATATTGAAACAACTATAATGTAATCAAAATTAACATGATATTTGTATGGCTAGACAACAGAATAAACAAGCAAAATGTAGTCAGAAACAGACCCGCTTGTATGGAAACTCAATATACAACAAGGGATCTGACCATTTCAGATCACTGAGGAAAAGATGGATTTCCATAAATGTTTCCTGAAAAATTTATTATCTGTGTGAGGGGGGAAAATGAAATCAGATCCCTACCTCATACCATACACAACAATTCAAGATGGATTAAAGATGGAAACATAAAAGGCAAAACTTTGACATTTTTAGAAGCAAATGAAGAACAATGCCTGTATGACCTTGGGATAGAAAGGGAGTTCTTTTTTAAGGTTTTATTTATTATCTTTGGAGAGAAGGGAAGGTAGAGAGGCAGAGAGGGAGAGAGACATCAATGCATGGTTGCCTTTCCCCTGCCTCCAGCTGCAGACCTGGCTAGAGACCTGACTTGCAACCTGGTTATGTGCCCTGGTTGGGCAATTGAACCAGCAACATTTGGGTTTGCAGGCCAGCACCTTATGCCCTGTGCCACCAGCCAGGGCAGAGGGATTTCTTAAAACACGACAAAGTAACACAGAAAAATGGGCAAGTTATAATAAAACATTTTTCAGGAAAAAAGGAATCACAAATGGACGTACATCTATAGAAAAGATGATCAGTCTCATTAGTAACCTGGGAAATATACAAATTAAAAGTACAATAAGATACTACTTCACATCTACCAGATTGGAAACAGATTTAAAAGTCTGACAATTCTGTGTGCAAATGAGGATACACCACCAGAAGAGAACCACTTTCTCATAAAGTTCAATATGCACATTCCCCATAACCTAGAAATTTCTCTGCTAGCTAAATGTAGACCAATGACCTAAAAGTTTTTAAAATGTTTTATTGACATATAATTTA
Organism: Noctilio leporinus; assembly: GCA_004026585.1. Classification (NCBI taxonomy): domain Eukaryota; kingdom Metazoa; phylum Chordata; class Mammalia; order Chiroptera; family Noctilionidae; genus Noctilio; species Noctilio leporinus. Next base: position 418,017 of record PVIW01000501.1, read on the forward strand.
TATACAGTGAAATATGTATACAGTTCAGTGATTATTGATAAATATGTATATACATGTAATCCTCAGACCTATCACATAGTAGAATATTTTCATTAGAAATTATTTCATATCACTTCAAAGTTATCCTCTGCTCTTACCCCAATTCCCAGCAAGACAACTGCTACTCTGACTTATTTTACTTTAGATTTATTTTGCCTATCCTAGAACTTAATATAAATTGAATCATAGAAAATGTACTCTCTTGTATCTGGGGGGTTTTTTTGTTTTGTTTTTCTAAGCATAAAGTTTTTGAGATTCATCCAGGTTGTTGTATGTATCAGTAGTTCATTCTTTTTGTTGCTGCGTAGAATTTCATTATGTAGATATGCCACAATTTGGCTACCCATGTTCCAGTTGATGGACATTTGTCTTATTTCCAGTTTGTGGGTATTAAATAAAGCCACTATAACCATTCTTACACAGATCTTTTATTGTGAACATATGTTTTCATTTCTCTTGAATAAATGTGTAGTAAATGTATAAACAGTATACATTTATAAAAAACAACAAAACTGTTTTCTAGAGTAATTTCTTCCAGAAGCTTTTTATTTTCATTTTTTAATTTAGGCCTGTGATCTACCTGGAATTAGTTTTTCTTTGGTAAGATAAAATGTTCACGATTAAAATTTTTATCATGTGGATTTCTATTTGTTCCAGCAATATTTGTTAAAAGACTTCCCTTTCACCCATTGAATTGTTTGGTATATTTTTCAACATCAATTGACTAGTTCTGAGACTCTGTCTTGTCTATTGTGATTATTATAGATCCCTTGCACTTCTACTTAAATTTTATAACCAATAAGTCTGCAGAGATTTAATAAGACTGGAGTCTTATTAAATTTATACAGGGTGGGGAAAAAGTGGGTCTAGAGTTGTGAGTACACAAAACATCGAGTTTATTCTTGCATTATTATTTATTCATTATTGTGTTATTTTCCAAACAAACAACTGCAAACCTACTTTTGCGCCACCCTGTATCTCATTTCAGAGGAAATTGACATCCCCAAAATATTGAATATCCTCAACATTTCAGTCTTATTTCTCTTCCCAGTGGTTTGTAACTTTATTGAGGATCTTGCACATCTTTTACTAAATGTATCTCTAAAAATTTTATGTTTTCTAATAAATAATGCTGGGTTTTTTCACTTTTTTATTACTAGTATATGAAAATATATTGGCTTTATGTGACTTCGTATCTTGTGGCTTTGCAAAGTTTATTTGTTACTTCCAGTCGTTTTTATTTTCTAAGGATTTTCTGATGTATTTTTGTGACTGTGAGGGATCTTTTGGTTGGTAATTTCCTTTTAATGTCTGGTTTTGGTGTCATGGTTTTGCTGGCCTCATAAAAATAGATGGAAAAGTTTCCTCTTCCTGTTTTCTGAAAGACCTTGTATAGGATTTGTATTATTTCTTTCCTAAATGTTTGATAGCTTCTATCAAATTTAATTCTATCTGGGATTGGAGTTTTCTTTGTGAAATGTTTTTAAATTATGAATTCAATTTATTTAACAGATATAAGGCTACTTGGATTTTCTATTTCTTGTGTCTTTAGTGCTATTCCCTCTCTTATTCCTTATATTATTAAACTTGTGTTTTTACTTTTTAAAATTATTGATTTACTATATCATTTTATTGATCCTGTACAAAGAATTTTTTAAATTATGTTTTGTTTATTTCCACTTTATTATTTCCTTTCTCCTACATACATAGAATTTAACTTGCTTCTCTTTTCCTATTTTTATATGTTGGAAGCTTATTGATTTTCAAACCTTTTTCTTCCTCTTGAGATGATATATTTTCTTTAAAAAGCTACCAATTTCCCGCTAAACTGTTTTACCAGCATCCCCCAAATTTTGATGTTTTATATTTTTTGTTGTCATTCAGCCAAACATGTTTTCTAACTTTGAGATTTTTTTTTTAACTGGATTGATTTCTTCTCTTCCTCCTGGTCCCCCTTTTTCATTTTAGTAGCTGCTCTAAGAGTTAAAATGTGTATTCTTAACCGACTAGTCTGCTGTGAATTAGTGTTAAAACACTTTATATGTAATGTAAGACTTTTACAACAGTGTACTTCTATTTATCCCCTTTGCTTTACAGTTTTCATACATTTTATTTCTATACATGTTATAAACCACAATGCATTGTTATTATTTCTGCTTTAAATGGTTAAATTCGGTTCCTGGACCCAGTTTCCATGGGTGTGGGTGAGGGAGGTTACAAGAGTGTCCAAGAATTCAGCTCCGTTTTAACACAACCCAGAGCTAGCATGGGATTCCACAGGTTCAAGGTTCAGTCCTGCAAGATGTGCTGCCCCCACTTCCCAAACTTCAGACTCCAGTCACAAGTCCAGGTTAATTTGCCAGAACGAATTACGGAACTCGAGAAAACATTTTACTTACTAGATTACTGGTTTATTATAAAAGGATATGACTCAGAACGGCCTGATGGAAGAGACACAGAGGGCATGGCATGGGGAAGAGGCATCACGAGTGTTTCCGTGCCCTGTCCAAGTACCACCGCTCACCCTGGATCTGGATCTGTTCTTCAACCCAGAAGCTCTTTAAACCCCACCCTCCTAGGTTTCTATAGAGGTATCATCCCGTAGGCTGGGCTGATTAAATCATTGGCCACGGGTATTTGATTCACCTTCCAGCCTCACTTCCATCCTTGGAAAAGAGGGTTGGGACTGAAAGTTCACACCCTGTAGTCACATTATTGGTGCACAGCCCCCATCCTTAGGTGCTTTCCTAAAGTCATCTTAGTAATATGAGAAAAGGTACCTCTACTGCTCTCAACACTGGAAATTCCAAGAGTTTAGGGAGCTGTGAGCCAAGAACTGGATGAAAACCAAATATCTTACAAATCGCATTATCATAACGAGCAATTATTCTTTAAAGGAAATTAAGAAACAAGAAAATATATATTTACCCACGTTTTACATTTTTCAGGGCTTTTTATTTGTATAGATTTGATTTTCCATCAGGTATCATTTTTTATTCAGTTTGAAGTACTTCTTTTACAACAAGTATTCTGAAAATTCTTTTAGTATACATTTGTCAGAAAAAGTCTTTATTTTGCTATCGTTGGTGGAGGATATTTTCACTGGATATGTAATTCTAGGTGACAGCTTTTTCTGATTCAGTACATTAAAGATACTGTCCTAATTGTCTTTTTTCATAGTTTTTCATGAGAATTATCTTTATTCATCTATGCATAATGTGGCAATTCTCAGGTTACTTTTAAGATTTTATTTTTGGTTTCAACAATTTGATAATGATGTATTCAAATGTGGTTTTCTGTTATTCTTGAGTTTGTCTTGGGATTCTTCAATTGGTCAATTAATATTTTTCATCAAATTTCTAATGTTTTTGGCCATTATTCTTCACATAATTACTCTTGTTTAACCTCTCTCCTCTCCTGTGACTCCAACTGAATGTTAAACCATGGTCCACCAAGACTATTTTTTGTTTCAATTTTTTAAAAATACTTTATTGTTTATGCTATTACAGTTGTCCCAGTTTTCCCTCTTTACCCCCTCCGCCCAGCCCACCTTCCACTTCCATAGTCAATCCCTACACCATTATCCGTGTCCATGGGTCCTCCATATATGTTTTTCAACTAATCCCTTCACCTTCTGGCAGTCAGTCTTGTCCTGCCCTCGGTCCCCTCTTCCATGATTCCATGCCTCTGGTTCTGTTTTGCTCATTAGCTTGTTTTGTTCATTAGATTCCTCTCAATCATAAGATCATATGGTATTTGTCTTTCATCAACTGACTTCTTCACTTAGCATGAAATTCTCCAGTTCCATCCATGCTGGCACAAAAGGTAGGAATTCCTTCTTTCTTTCTGCTCCATAGTATTCCATTGTATAGATGTAGCACAGTTTTTTGTTTGTGTGTTTTTTATCCACTTATCTACTGATGGGCACTTAGGCTATTTCCAAATCTTGGCTATTGTAAATGGTGCTACTATGAACATAGAGGTGCATAATTTCTTTTGAATTGGTGTTTCAGGAATCTTTGGGTGTATTTCCAGTAGAATTGCTGGGTCAAAAGGCAGTTCCATTTTTAGTTTTTTTGAGGAAATTCCATACTGTTTTTCACAGTAGCTGCACCAGTCTGCATTCCCACCAATAGTTGCATTAGGGTTCCCTTTTCTCCACATTCTTGCCAGCACCTGTTGTTTGATGATTTGATAATGATAGCTATTTTGGCAGGTGTGAGGTGTTATCTCATTGTGGTTTTAATTTTCATCTCTCTGATGGCTACTGATGTTGAGCACTTTTTCATATGTTTATGGGCCATCTGTATGTCGTTCTTGGAAAAGTGTCTATTCAAGTCCTTTACTCGCTTATTTAATTGGATTGTTTGTCTTCCTGGTACTGAGTTATATAAGCTCTTTATTTATTTTGGAGATTAAATCCTTGTCCAAAAAAAAAAAAAGGAGCAGAATGATGGTGACCAGAAGGGAGTGGGGAGGGGAAGAAGGGAGGAGAGAGGGGGTAGGGTTTAGGAAAGGAGCTAGTGTGAAAGACCCATGGACATGGTTGGAGAGATGGGGATTGACTGTGGAAGGGGAGGGAGGGCCAGGGGAGAGCAATGGGGGAAAGGATTAAATAATTGTAATGCCACAATAATAAATTTTTTAAAAAGTTGAGGAAGATACAAATAAGTGGAAACATATACCATGTTTATGGATTGGAAGAATAACATCATTAAAATGTCCATACCATCTAAAGCAATCTATAGATTAAACACAGTTCTTATCAAGCAAGATACCAATGGCATATTTTACAGAACTAAAAAACATTCAAAAAATTTATATGGAACCTAAAAGGACCCCGGATAGCCTCAACAATCCTGAGAAAGAACAAAGTTGGAAGGATCACAGTACCTGATACCAAACTATACTACAAGGCCACTGTAATCCAGACATTCTGGTACTGGCATAAGAACAGACGCATAGATCAATGGAACAGAATGGAGAGCCCAGAAATAAACCCACATTTTAATAGTCAATTAATATTTGACAAAGGAGGCAAGAGCATACGGTGGAATAATGACAGCCTCTTCAGCAGCGTCAGGAGAACTGGGCTGGTACATGCAGAAAAACGAAACTGGACCATCATCTTATACCACATATCAGAATAAACCCAAAATGGATAAAAACTTAAATATAAGTCATGGTACCATAAAAATGCTAGCGGAAAACATAGGCAGTAAAACTTCAGATATCTTGTCAGCAGTATTTTTGCCAATATATCTTCTAGGGCAAGGGAAATAAAGGGAAAAGTTAAACAAATGGGACTATATCAAATTAAAAAGCTTCTGCACATCTAAAGAAATCATCCCGGCTGCATGGGAGAACACATTACCAACAATACATTGGACAAGAGATTTTTATTTTTTAATAGACTATTTTTTAGAGCAGCTTTAAGTTTATAGGAAATTGAGTAGATTGTAGCGTTCTCATATACCCCTTGACCCTCACAGTTGCATTTATTATTAATATCTTACAGTAGTGTGATAATAAATAACATTAGAAAACAGTACCCAAATAACAAAATCAATAAAATATATTTAAAAATAAACAGTCCCCAATACCTAGGTTTGCATATATATGTATAACTTTCTTCTTCTCCATGTTCTTTGTATATTTTATTCCTCTGATAGCTGTTTTCCTATGTTGTAGAGAGAGGGTGAGTTAATGAGTAGCTTTAGTCACCTTGTGTACAAACACTTGATTTAATACCGGTGTCACTGATGATGGTTTTCTTAGTTGAAATGTTAAAGATGCGCAGAAGTGTTTGTTCCATTGATGTTACTTTTTTGCACATTTTATTTTTTCTTTAAAAGTTCTTGATTTTCTTGGTTTTTGCTCATAAGCACCTAAAGTAGATAGGTGCATGTATGTACGTGTTTCTTATGACAGATTTATATTGTGCTTTGATTTCTCAGAAATTGTATTATTCTTGAGCCACTGGCATCACTTGCCAAATTCAGGTTTGCTTCTATCCTTTCCAGGCCCAGCTTCAAAGGGAAAAAGAACAAGATAATATGAGGCTGCAAGCAAAACTTGAAAAGCTTGATGTTTTAGAAAAAGAATGTTTTAAGCTTACAACAACTCAGAAAACTGCTGAGGTAAGCTTCCATTTATTTTTTGAAGTGTTGGTGCCAAGAATAAATCTTTAGTATTAGGTGTAATTGGCTCTGCATGTGAATATATAGTAAATCTTAGATTTATAAAACTACTTTAACAACTACTAGTAATCCGGACATGAATTCTGGCCGGTGGAGATAAAAAGTTAATATATTCTGTCACAGCATGAATGAGCGTGCCTGTTGATGTGAAATTGTAATGTTGGCTTGGCTCCTTCTGAGATGGCAGAACAATTTCGTTTCAGATAATTTACCTAAAGGGTATTGAGAAGATTGTCTTTCACACTGGCAGCTAAGTTAACCCTACCCTATAATCTCATCCTGAAAAGCCCTCTCCTTTTTTCCACTCAAATCCTGTTCATTCCATAGGACTTTCTCCAGGTCCTGCTTCCTCTATGAAGCTGTCCTTGAGTTCTCCAACACTCAGGAAACTCTTACTTTGAAATAGTACTTGTCCTCCTATTCTGAACCATATCAAAGATATAAAATGAAATACTTATATGTATAAGTATATACATGGTCTGGGTCAAATCACATTCATTTCTTTGTTGTTTGTTCCATGTTTATTACTTTTGACTTCCTACATATACTATAAGCTCTTAAATAACAAGGACCGTAGCTTACATTTCTAATGCCTTCCTATCCCTTTCCCTCCTCCAACAACTGTGCACATGTTTTATATTTTTAATGAAATATTGAGACCCAAGACTATAATTGTTTGACCTTCTAGACCTTTAACACATGCCCCCAAGTTTGTTGCTGAAAGTGAATAAACTGAAATAAACATGAAAGTGCCTGGACATGTACATGTACATTCTTTGCTTTCTGTTTGTTCTTCTTATATGTAAGAGCAGGTAAAAGAGCATAGGAAGAAAGCCAAGAAAAACCTTAGTGTCTTTTGCCATTCCTTTTCCTTTCTGCTTTTAATCTGCCATGCTATTATGAATCAAGACTAAGGACTCTGTTTGGAAAAGGAACAAGGGATATTTGGCTGTAATTATTTTATTCTTTTGCAGGACAAGATTAAACATTTAGAGGAAAAACTTATGGAAGAAGAACATCAACGTAAACTATTTCAAGACAGAGCTTCTGAGGTAAATAGAGCAGTATAACATGTTTCACAGTAAAACACATGTTTTATTGTACTTTATTTTCTTAACTGGTCTATATTCTAGACTCTAATTTCTAACTCCTAGTTTGTTAGTTTTGTCTTTTTATACTATAATAATGAAATTCTCAGAAGTCATCCAGTATATTCATATACTTGAATGAGTTGCCAAGAGATCTTTTGGGGTTTTAAAATTTTAAGATACACACACACATACACTATCCTGGTTATAGATTGTTTTCAGTTTGGTTGATATATATATTAAATAATTCACTCTTATAAATAGAAAATGACTATAACTACTAATAGATTTAGTGACTTTCACACCAACAAAAATAGTATTTGGGGTTTCTTTTTAATTTTTTTCAAAAAACATTTTTATCCTTATAAACTGAGTTCTGATCTTTCATTGTAAAAATCAGTGTTATAAAAGTTTTGTCTTAAATATTGTAGCTTCAAACTGGATTTGAAATCAATAGAATTTTAATGTCTTCAGTATCAAACCCAAAACGATCTAAGGAAAAGAAGAAATCTTCAAAGGTATGCAAATACTTTATTTTTATTTGCTGATACTTATTTATTCACTCTAAACATTTATACCTTTCTATTTCCAAAAAGAATTTGAAGAGATTTATAATAAAAAATATGCAATACTGCTATGAAATTATGATAAAAATATGAATCAAGTGATGATAGTTTGGGTATAAGGACAGAAAATTCCATAAAACCTCCATAGCAGTTGAGTACAAAACCTAGTTGAGTTTTTTTGACAAGGAAAGCAAATAGTAGCAATAACGGGTCATATATATGTCTCTGTGAAATAACATGAAGCAGTCTGATTTTTCCAGAAAGACAAACATTTTCCTAGTACTAAACTCTCAGAGTAATGTATTTTATGATACTTTACATTGTAAAAGAGTCATTTAAGCAACACAATAGATGTGGACACACAGTAGATCCTGGCAACAGTTTTATGTGATACATGCACAATAAAAAGAGAAAGCCATGTAGTATTAAATTATAGATCTGTGAAGTAACTTCTCTAGAGGATTTATTTATTCTTTTTATGCTCATATCCTTTGGAATTACCTAAAAATAAGAATTGGGAAGATAGTGCTTTTTAGATTGACCAATACTTTATTTAGATTAGTTGACATGTTGGGTAAGTTGTATTAAATCATCTTAAATATCTGTAATGGTAAAAAATTTTAATTCCTTTTAATCTTATGATTCTGATATTATAGTTTTGGGGGTTTTTTTGTTTTGTTTTGTTTTTTATGTTATAGTTTTGATGACCATTATTACTGTTTGTTCACTATATATGTAATGAGTATTTCTGTGTACCATTTGCTGTGGGAACAGAGATGGTTTTTGAGAATTCTGACCACTGCCATAGGCTCACCCTATGGATACAATAATGGAGAGAACATTATACTTAAGTTTGGCTGCTCTCCTATTGCATAAATAAGAGGTATTGTTCATTAATCTAGCTGTATTTTTCATATTTTTTTTCTTTCAGAATTTGAAAGCTATAATAATGAAAAACATTTTCCAAGTGAAACTTTATTTTGGTTTTTTTTTTGTTTTTGTTTTTCTTTTGTTAAATTTCTTTCTTAAATATTTGGTCTGTATCATGTTTGTAAAATGAGATTAGAAACTGCAAAGCCAAATAGAAAATCACTCTTAAGTAATTTTCCAGTGGAAAAAAATAACGAATTATTTTTATATTTATGTTCTGTAATATCCTTTGCTGAGTTAGTGAAAATTTTTTAATGTTTTTCTATTTAGTGTAAAAGTAATGAAGGTAGAGGTAGGAAAAAGTTAAAGAAGTGAAGGACAGAAAAAGTAGCTCCGAGAAGAGAAGAAAAATAGTAATAAAGAGCAAAATGACATTACAAAAGTAGTTAGTTCAAATCCTAAATTCATAGGAATCAGAGGAAATAATGCTTCCCTTTAAAAGAATGGCAGGAGCAGCATTGCTGCAGCTTATCAAATCTTAAGAGATCTGTGTGTGAGTCCTGCTTATCTCACTGACTCTTTTTTCATATCCTGAATGTAGTTCATTCATCTCATACAGCATGATTTACATAGACTGGTACCTGAAGATAGTAAAGAGATAAATAAGACAGGAATTTATAGGCACAGATAAATATATAAATACTAGAGTAAAATAAAAACTTAACAGCATTGTAAACAAAATGTGATTCTGTACAAAGAATATGTGAAGCAGCTTGAGTAGCAGCCTTGGAGGACTAACAGATATTGATAGAGATGGGAGGCGTATTACAGGCTGAGGACGTAGTTGCTTTTTCCACAAGCTCATAGCTAACTGTCCAGTACTGAGGATGAGACGGCATTGTGGTGAGAGCTAAAATTGAAACTAGAGCTTGAGATGAAATTATAGCTGACCTTCAATGCCTTATTAAGAGTTGTAACTTTTATTCTGTAAGCAATTGGGAAACACCGAAGGCTTTTAAATGAGTAAAGACATGATTAGAGCTGTACTTCTCGATGGTAACTCCAGCAATGTGAGCTGAGCTTGGAAGTAGTGAGACTGAATATTGTAAGCAAAAATGGAAACCTTTCCTATGAAGTTTTCATTCTTAAATGGTTAGATTGTAATCAACCAGGGATCTCATTCAGTGTGGTGACTAGAATAATTAACTTAAAATTGTTTTGTTCTTAATTATCACTGCTTGAAATAGCCTAGCGAACCCAAAGGTTGCAGGTTCAATTCCCCATGCAGGGCACATGACAAGGTTGCAAACCAGGTCTCCAGTCAGGTCTGTGGCTGGAGGCAGGTGAAAGGCAACCATACATTGATGTCTCTCTCCCTCTCTGCCTCTCTCCCTTCCCCTCCTTCTAAAAATAATGAAATAAAATCTTAAAAAGAAAAGAAAAGAAAGAAAGAAATAGCCTAGGACCAGGTCATTATTTTTCATTACTTGAAATTCTTATTAACTAAGGTACAGAGCTTGAATGATTGATTGTCCAAGATCACCAAGCAACTCTGAGTGAATAAGAACTGATTCAGAACTGTTATGATTTAGCTACCTCTCAGTGATTTTCATTTTTTTAAATAAATGCTTATAATACTGATATCTGAATTTCCATGTAGAATTGGGAACTTTTTTTCATATTGGAATATGATAATTTTGTTGATTATATCCTCTTGTCGAAGTGTTAACTAAAATGACCAATTTACCTGAGTTTTCCTGAGACTTTCCTTGTTTAGCTGAAAACCCTATGGTCTATAAACTCCCTCATCATGGGCAAATTGAGAGGAATGGTCACCCTAGTTCAATCCTTCCAACAAAAATAATGAAATAATGTAAAATATTTTTAAGAACTTACAAATGTAATTTATCTGTATGTTTTAAGAAATGTTCTATGAAAGAATATATATAACAAACAATGTCTGTTCAAATAAAATTAACACTGGTGTATTCACTACCTAACTTAAGAAATAGAACATTCAAGCATATTAAAGCTGTAAACCAAAATTAATTTTAGACTGTAATAAAGGATAAAATGCATTTATTTGAGCAAAAAGGAGCTGCAGCCTGGGAGACACAGATTCAGGTAGCAACCTAAACTGTGTGCCACAGAAACAAGGGACAGGCTTTTATGGAAAAAGTGTCCACCCTCATTCACCATTAGGTTCTTTTTATATAAATGAAGTATCTAAATGGTGCAGTTCTGATTGAATAGGACAGATCTCAAGCTGTTGGTGGAAAGTTGAAACCAGGCTTTCCCTGCAGTGGGGTGGCATAACCCAGCAGGTTGTAGTGCAGGGGGCTCAGGGCTTGGCCTGCCTTCTGTCTGGCGTACCGAGTATGTGAGAAGCCCATCAGCAAATGGCTGCTAGAGTCTTCTTATTTATAAAATGTGGGCTCTCAGTGAACCATAGGGAGTCTATCTCAACAGTTGAATTCCTTCTTGGGGTTCACATCAAACACATCTTTGTTTTCAGGGCCCACAAAGCCCAGCATATTCCCCTTCTAAATTGTATCCTCTCCACCCCCTTCCCAGGGCTCACCACAAGTCTGATTTTGTGTTATCATTTGCTGGCTTTTTTTTTTTTTTTTTTTAATTTTACTGTTGTTGTATTACATCCATCCCCTTTTTGCTCCCCTCTGTCCCCCTCCCCATGGCTTTTTTTTTTTTTTAATCACTTTTTCAAATAGATGTTTCCAAAAAATATATTGTTAACGGGTTTATATAACTTTCAACTTAATTTTGTTCCTATTCTTCAGCAACTTGCTTTCTCCACTCAGCATTAAGTTTATAAGATTTATCCAATCAATGTATATACCTGTGGTTCACTGCTTTTTATGGCTCTAAAAGCTTTATTTATTCTTCCTCCTTTCAATGATCATTTGGATTATTTCTCACTTTTTGTTATTATAAACAATACTGTCATGAATATTTTGTAACTGCCTCTGGTATATATTTACAGTAGTTTCTCTTAAATGCTGAGCCATAGAGTTGTACATCCTTAAATTTACAAGATAATGTCCAAAGTGATTGAACTGATTTATGTATTTGCCAACATTTATGATTGTTCTATATCCTTATCATGTATCTTTTTGTTTGCTTTGTTTTTACTTTTTATTTTGAAGTAATTAGAGAATCACAGGAGATTACAAAAATACATAGGGAGATCCCCTTTATCTTTAACCAGTTTTGTTTTGTTTTTTTTTTAATTTTATTGTTGTTGTATTACATCCATCCCCTTTTTGCTCCCCTCTGTCCCGCTCCCCACCCACCCATTCCCCCCAAAGTCAATCCCACCTGTTGTCCATGTCCATGGTTCCTTTATACTAGGTTCTTGTCTTTAACCAGTTTTTCACAATGCTAAAATCTGACATTAATATAGTATAGTATAAACCCCAGGAAATTGACATTGGTACAACACAAAACTTAAGATTTCACCAGTTTTTATATTCACTTAGTTCTGTATGCAGATGTATGTGTATATGAGTTTGTATAGTTCTATACATGTAACCATCACCACAATGGATAACAGAATTATTCCACCACCATAAAGCTCCTTCGCACCATCTTTTTACAGCTTCACATGCCCATGTGCCCCTAACCCTTGGCAACTTCTGATCTATTCACCATCTCTATAATTTTATTACAAGAATATTATATAAAGGGAATCATACAGCATGTAACCTTTTGAGATTGGCTTTTTCACTCAGCCAATTCCCTTGAGATCCATCCAAGTTTAACATAGTCTTCTTGGTGTAGCCCGTGTTATGGATGTAACACAGTTTAATCTTTCACCTGTTGAAGGAGAGTTGGTTGTTTTCAGTTTTTGGCTATCACAAATAAAGCTGTTAGGAACATTTCTGTGCAACTTTTTATGTAAAAATAAGTATTCATTTTTCTGGGAAAATGTTGAAGAGTACCATTGCTGAGTCATATGATAAGTATATATTTAGTTTTTCAAGAAGCTTCCAAAGTTGCTGTATTATTTTATATTCCCGCCAGCAATGTATGAACAATTCAGCTTCTCTACATCCTTTGTCAGCATTTGGTATCACCGCTATTTTTTATTTTGGCCATTCTGACAGGTGTAGTGACTTCATTGGAACGTGCAATTTCCTAATGACTAATGATACTGCATCCTTTTATGTGTTTACTTGCCATCTGTATGTCCTCTTCAGTGAAATCTGGTTTTGGGGGTATTTTTTTTGGGTTTTTTGTTGTTGTTGTTGTTGTTGTTTTTGCCTATCTTCTCATCAGATTATTTACTGTAAAGTTTTGAGAATTCTTGATGTCATAAATGTCTTTAAAGATATTTTTGTTTACTTTTTTCCTTCTCAATATTTAGAAAATGAAGTGTTTAAAAAGAGGACCACCTCAGCACATTTATTCAACGTTTGGACCACTGCCTATTGTGGCTGAGAAGGTGAGAGGGGGAAAAAATGAAGATACTTATTCCAGAAAACTTCTGTTTTGTTGTAAGTTGTACTTAGATGCCATCAGTCACTTGAAACTGTTCTCAGCTATTTGCTTTCCTCTAAAGTCTACCAGTGCTCGCCATTCTGTAAACCCAAGTATGCAAAACCTTCTGCAGATGATGCAACATAATGGGCCACACAGTCTTCAGAAACCTGCTAAAGTTACTGAACCTGGGTGTCTCCTCAAGCCTTCTAGGTCCACTTCCCAGTGTAAAGCTGTACCTCCTGACTCCGAAAAATCTGTTTCCATTTGCGACAATTTGTCTGAACTTTTGATGGCAATGCAAGATGAACTGAACCAAATGAGGATGTAAGTATTTTTATTCTTTATCGAAAGGAGCAGTAAGATATTTAGGTATATTTTTTCCTTCTTAGTCTTAAAAACAGTGCCACTTATAAATTCTTAATGGCCTTACTTAGCTATTTGGACTTATTTTGATCTGCAGACTTTTTGTCACTGAGTGTTCATTATATTTATTGATACTACTAAATTTTCAACTGTGTGTAATTACTAATGTTCAACCTTAGGAGTTTCTGTATTTCCAAATCTGAATGTATAGACCAGTATTACTGTCATTCAAACAAATGTGGTCAGGTAATTTTAAATTATAACTCATAAAAGTTTCTATAAGAAAGATGGTTTTGTTTTTTATAATCTTTTAGTTAAATGAAGGATTTTACTTGGCAAGTAGAAATGAAATTTCTTGTTCTAGACTAGCTGGTCTTCATTACAAGTTGAAGCATCCATAGTAAGCAAGATTTTGTATGGGATATGTATTTTAAACCCCAAGTTTAAATATATATTTAACAAAATTTCAGAAAATACGTGATTTGGTTGGCCAGCTAATTGAACTAAGAGCAATGTAGAATATGTAACTACAAATCTATTGACAGTATTTTTTTTTTGAGTAGGCTATCACCTCATTTAGGGATTTTTGCGGCAAATACTTCCATAGCTGAGATTTTCCAAAGTTAGAACTCAAGAGAGTACTTTATGCCTCTTGCGAAGGACATGAGAATATTTTACTACATTTGGCTAAGAACATCAAGAATTTAAAAAAAAAAAAAAAAAATTCAGACTTTTTCTTTTTAGGGTTAAGACCCTGAGTCTAAGATATTTCTAAATGTAATCTCAAATCACAAGAACCTGTTTATATTTACCATAGATTCAATTAGATAGCCCTAATTATAGAAAGAGACTTTCTTTGAAAATTAATACTTAACTCTGACTAAAATTTATCATTGAATTTTATTGTTTAATTATGTCCAAGACATATACCATAAACTATAATGGTGTCAATATTTGTTTTTCATTCATAGAGAGCACCAAGAACTACTGAATCAAATGAAGGAAACTGAAAGCCGTTCAGTCTGTGAAGACATAGAATGTGAAATAGAGCATTTAGTCAAGAAAATGGAAATTAAAGAAGAACAGATTTCCAAACTGATGAAGCATCAAGACAGTGTAAGAAGGCTTTAATAAAAGATTTTAATAAAAAGATAATATACCTGGATACAGTGTTATATCTCTGAATGGCCTTCCAAATTTGACTTAGTGAAACAATAATAAACAGGAGTCATTTAGACCTTTTATAGAAGACATCCATCTGTCCTATTGAAATAACATGGTCTGCTACATAACTCTCCAAGATAAGATAATGAAAAGGTAGAAAGTTTAGTTACGTATTCAGAAGTGTCTTTGGAAAAATTGTGAGGTGTACTGAATTTGCTTCGCAGCTGTCCCAGTTACCCTTTTAGCTTTTTTTCACCTTATTCCTCCCTCCCCTAATACCTTAATGAATGAAGCCTTATATGTTGACAGGTCTCTGATTCAGCACCAGACATAAACCCACCTCCTGAGCAGTAGCCAGTTCTGAAACCACTATTTCTCCTTCCCGGGAGCTGTGCCGTGTTGCATCCCCTGAGGACCTGTGCTCAGCTAGCTGTAGTGAGGTGGTGAGGGGAACCCTGTCCTTGCATGTGAATTCTTAATAACTAAGAGTGGCATAACAATTTTAATATTTTAACGGAGGAATCATGGAATTATATAAACCTTTATCCCAGAACAGTGACTTCATAGGGTGGATTACTAGCACTATTACACTTTTGGAGAGAAGGCAAATAGTCTTTCCTGGAACCCTAAAGACACATACTATAGCCATCTGCCTATATAATGATCATCATTTATGTAAGTTGGTGATATATTAACCTCACAATTAAGCCTCCTTCACTTTTATGAGACAGTAATAAAGGATGCAGAATTTTATTGCCTTTATTCTTCGATAGCCAATAAAGAAAGAAAGAGGGAAAGGAAATGAATGTTTTTGAAGCAAATGTTTTCACTTTACTGGCTTTTAAGTCTATAGTAAATGAAAGTCTGTATGATCGTGTCAGGGTGAAAATTACATGACTTCTATACTTTCTTAGGAGAAACTTGAAGGGAATAGAAAAGTAGTCGTTTAAAAAAAATTTAGGCAGTCTGTTCATAAATTATGTTTTGAAAATATTAATATTTTCAAGTATTTTATCATGAAAAATATAATATCTGCAGTTAAAGTGGTGTTAGCCCTGGCTGGTGTCCCCAGTTTGATTCACAGTTGGGGCACGTGCCTGACTTTCGGTCCAGGTCCCTGTCTCTGGATCAGTCTACAAGTTTGGCCAATGAAATAGACTGAGTAATAGACTGGACTTGGAAGAAGTGGGTTTTGGCTAGTTGGTAGGTTTTGTTTTGTGTAATTCTGTCTACCCAGCTGTTACCAGTTACTCCTCAATGAAATAAGATTATTCCCTTGCCATTTTTATTATTGTGATGGCATTCAGAAGTACTTTAAATTTGGAAATGCTTTTAAGTAATATATGTAAATTTGGCTCTGTAAACTTGATGCTCATTTGTAGCACCAGATCTTTGCTCTTAATATCATCTGAAAGGTCTTTCTCCTGTTTTACAGTTTTTATCCATTTCCTATCCTCCATAAACCTTCATCTCAGCTTCTCCGGCCCACACTGACTTGTCCTTCGGCCTTCTCAGATGCACAGTTTTTGTCCTGCTCTAAGTTATCCCAGCCCGAGTTATTCTCTAGCTATCATGTACATGCTTTTCCTTCACTAATAAGAGTAGTAAGCTTCTTGAGAGCAAGATTGTTTTATTTATTATATTTCTATTTGACTAGCACAGTAGTAGGTATAAAATAGGTATTCAATAAATAAGAGCTTAATGATCTTCTTAATTTTATGTAATTTTTAAACCATCAATCCGATCCATCTATAATAGGGTACTTTTGTTTTTTGTGTTTTTTTTTTTAAGGTTTTATTCATTATTTTTAGAGAGAAGGGTGGGGAGGGAGGAAGAAAGTGAGAGAAACATCAGTGTATGGTTACGTTTCACCTGCCTCCAGCTACTGATCTGGCTGGAGACCTGGCTTGTAAGCTGGTTATGTGCCATGACTGGGACTTGAACCAGGAACCTTTGGGTTCACAGGCGGTGGTTCCATTCCAGTGAGCCATTAGCCAGGGCTTGGGGGATGTTTTTAATGTTTTTGACTAAAATGTTAGACTTTTTTCTCTCCAGGTTCGTAAACTACAGCAAAAGGTTCAAAACTCAAAGATGAGTGAAGCTTCAAGTGTTCAACGAGAAGATAGCAATCCTAAAGGATCAAAGAACATAAAAAATAGCCCCAGAAAGTGTTCACTTAATAACTCTCTTCAGAAGAACAGCAACTTTCACCCAATACAAGTCCATAATCTTCAAATGAAATTGAGAAGAGATGATATCATGTGGGAACAGTAACACTGTAGCAAAACTGTCACCTTAAATGAACTTTGTCAATGAGATCTTGAATTGTCTAAAGTGGTTTTAATTTACTCTACCTTTATGAAATTTTGAATTATGTTTCTAGAATCTATAAAGTGTCAAGTTGTAGTGTTTTTAATTAATGCCCAATGATCTCTCCTAAGATCCCAAATAATAAATGATTGCTTTTTTTAAATTGACCGAAATACTAATCTCACCATATTATAGAAACATTGTTCACTTTTTTTAAATTTAATTTTACTGTTGTTGTATTACATCCATCCCCTTTTTACTCCCCTCTGTCCCATTCCCCACCCACCCACTCCCTCCTAAAGTCAATTCCACTTGTTGTCCATGTCCATGGTTCTTCCATACTAGGTAATTGTCTAAACTGCTCCCCTTCTTTGCCTCTTCCTCCCCCCTGCCCCCTGCCCACTGAAGGCCTATTCACTGTATTCATGTATTTGGTTCTGTTTTGCTTGTTGTTTGTTTTGTTCATTATTGTCCTGCAATGGGTGATATCATATGGTATTTGTCTTTCACTGACTGGCTTATTTCACTAAGCATAATACTTTCCAGTTCCATCCATGTCATTGCAAAGAGTAGGAGTTCCTTCTGTCTTTCTGCTGTGTAGTATTCCATTGTGTAAATGTACCAAAGTTTTTTGATCCAATCATCCACTGATGGGCAATTAGGTTGTTTCTAGCACATTGTTCATTTTTCAGATATCTTAAGCTAAATCTAGGAAATTATACTGGATTGATATATATATTTTTAATTTTATTGTTGTTGTATTACATCCATCCCCTTTTTGCTCCCCTTGGATCGATTATTTTGAATTTGAAATACCATTTTAAGTACCATTCGACTTTTTCATGAGTAGGCCTATAACCCTAAGAACCAATATAAAATGAACAGAGTATGGAAAGGTCTTTTAAGTTTCCCAGTACTTCCTCCCTATCTTGATTTAGGTTTTAAATGCTTTTCTTCTTTTTCTCTTTTTGGAAATAAAAAAGCTTTGTGAAGAGGCCTTTAGCCCAAGTTTCTGTGAAAATTACAAACACGAACCCATAGTGGCTTCACGTTTAGATGACAACTCAACTGTAGAACCTTCCTTTACTATTCTCATTCTCTTTTACAGATCTATATAGTGTTATAACTACAACTTTTGATGACTTTTAGTTTTGCATTATATGTATATAATATGCATCAATAGTGAAAACATGAATTTCCAGGATGCATAAAACTGGCAAAATTTTTATTTTTATTTTTTTTTATAGTAAAGCAGAGAAAGAAGTTGGACATTTCATTATTTCATCTAGCAAAAGTTTAGGGAGATACTGTACCTTTTATTTTTTATATTTTTTATAAAAAATCAAGTGCAATAAAGAGATTTCTATATGTTTTTATGTTTTATAAGAAATTTACATTTGTTGATTTATCTTTCCAGAAGCCTATGGAAACTAGTATGACTCTTCTGAATATTTTAGGTTTCTCACTGAAATCCTTTGGGACAACTAGAGAATAAAAGTAGAAGCCTGACAGAAAAAGCATACTAGAAAGGAGGAACTCAGACTATAGGGCAACAATTTAAGAAATAGTGATTTCAAAGGGACAGAGTTGAAGGTACATTTTTATTGAACCCATAACTGGGGGAATGTTCAAGCTATAAGTGTAAAATAATTTTTGGTCAAGATCTTAGGGAACTAGGAAAACCAATTTTAAAAAAGAGTCTTTATGTCCTAGGAAATGCCCAAAATGTGTGTAGATGAAGGAGCTAATTCTGGTCTTCCTGGGGAGAACAAATGATTCATTCTCAGTGAGAGAAGATATACAGTATTATTATTAGACCTTTCCATACCTGAAGTGGGGAGATTACTGAAAATGGGCAGATTGATACTTGAAATTGTCCTTGAAAATAGCTGATTGCAAAGATAAGTATCTCTCTCCTTCAGGTTTTAAATAGGTACATGTGTCCTTCACCTGCTTTTACACCCCCACCCCTTTATCAGCTCCTTCACCCCAGAGGTGTTCCACAGAGAACGCCATCTAAATTCAGTTTTGTCTTACCAATTTTTCTGTTTTGCCTTTCATTCTCAATAATGTGAGTTCTATAGTTTATGCATAGGGAAAAAAAATAAAAATAAAACCTCACCAGGACGATAATGTGGCCCCCTCTGTGCCTTTGTTTTCTAGGCCCTTAGCAAAGTGGCTGAATATATTTCATTTAGCAGTAGTCATTACTTGTGAAAATGTATTTCTAAAACAAAATGCCATTAAAATCTTGTCATTTTAAGGAATTCTTGAATATTTAAATTTAGAATTGCCTTATGAAATCAGTATAGTGTGGAGAAAAAAACAGGATTTCAGAATTAGGAGACTTGGGTTCAAATTGTGACTACCATTTAGGAGCGCAGATATCAAATAAGTTTTTGGAGCCTCTGATTCTCATTTGTAAAGTGGG